>JAQFVV010006570.1:0-275000 GCA_028023455.1 Epiperipatus broadwayi | reverse complement strand
AGTTTGTAATAATGATGACTATCCATAATCTAGTATTGAGTATTGAATGTCTTTAAAAATATAACTTTATTTAAATTTATAATGGACATTCAACTATTAGCAATAGCACACAGGTTTCCCATCTCATAATTCAGCCCTAATATGTTCTATTGTTACAAATGGCTACCAAAGTGTGGAATCTTGTAACTTCAGAATCTCCTTGTATTAACTCCTTACTTTCTGTAATGTATATTTATTTTATTTGTGAGCAATAATAATGTTGATGATTTTTCATAACCCCAAGTTTACCTTCAGTTCATATATAGATATATATATATATATATATATATATATATATATATATATATATATATATATATATATATATATATATATATATATCAATCATCAAAACTACCCCAAATCTAAAATTAAACAAGACCAGCATAAAAGTAATATTAAAACACTACCTAAGGTTTGTTTTTTTAATAGTATATATATTGAGTAGTTTTTTGTAGTTCTTTACACTTGAGAAGTCTGCTTGTAGCAGTGAAACCGTAGGTTGTGTTTTAATATTATTTTTATGCTGGTCTGGTTTAATTTTAGATTTGGGGTAGTTTTGATTTTATATTGACTAGTTTAGCTTTATGCTTGTAATGTTTCTGACTCTTTTTTCGTTTGTGTAAACAAATCTTACACTTGTTCGGTGGTTTTGGTGAAGCGCCATCTTTATATATAATATATATATATATATATATATTGTAATGGTCAGGGGAAAAAACTCTTTCATTATCTGTCATACAGTGTGCCACTAGGCCATTTGAACCTGGAAAATTTATATAATAGGCAGATACTTCCTATTAAGATTTTACTTTTATTTTATTGAAAATTATACCCTTGCACTAGTTCAAAGAGAAGCAGAGATTTATAATCTAAATTCTTGAAATATATTTTTAATAAAGAAAAAGATAAAAAAAAAGCCACTGCCAGTAATTATCACACAAACATTTATTATGCACATATATAGTCTCAAGGATTAAATTAATATTAATTTAATTTATTATTATTATTATTATTTTAAACTTAGGTTTTGATATTTTAATAAAGTCACACTGATGGATATTTTATACAATTTAATAATTAATAAACGTAATACCCTGTATAGATTACACATTTATATACTCAATTCTTTTTAACTTCAGTCCACAAGTCTGAAATTAACTTACTTAAAGTAAGTTAACCCAAGAATCTATGCAATCATTTATGCCTAACTTTAACTTTAATAATTTAATTAACAAACAAAAAAATAAAAAGAAAAAAAAATGGAAATGATTAAAGCAAAGGTTATACATAAAAAAATTATTCACTGATTTAGAGTTCTTTTGTTGTCAGATAAGAGTTCATGTGAAGTTTATTCTTTATGCTGTACATTTAAAGTTTTCCTTTATGAATCCCACGAATTTCAGCAGATTTATGGAAGTTCATTCTAGTGATCACATTTTGAAGATTTTCATTGGAAAGAAAGCAGCTACTTGCCATTCATTCTGTCTGGAACTGTCATCTGTAGTCTGCCTCAACTGGTGCATTCAAAGGAAACTAAATCTATTGCAAGACTCCTACATTATGGAGTCTGCAATACAGCTGGATGTCATACATTGATTAATAGTCAGACCAATTGCTAAATTCATTATTTAATTTTTTATAATTTCTGGCCTCCCTCACCACAAATTCTACAGATCAGGTTGAACCAGACATCACTGATGTTCTTACTCCTGGTGTTTTCCTTTCTGGCCCATGTGCTTGGTGCTTGCATTTGTCAGTCTGTTTCAGAGTGAAAAAAACACCATCTTTAATTTTTATCCCTTATCTGGCCTTACAATCATTAAGTGCTCCAATGGTAGTTTAATTTACATTCAATTATATTTTAATCATTTCCATTCACTAAAATTTAAACATGATTTTTAAATAAAAATTAATCAACAATTTTCTATTTTTTTTTAATATTAATTAATTTAGAGATCTTTACATTTTTTTACATATCTTCCTTTTAAATACTTTTTTTAATAGTTTTCCATCTGTGTGATTATATATATATATATATAATATATATAATATATATTATCTAATATATATATATATATATTAGATAAGTATTTAAATTTTTCATTTTTAATAAATCAATATTGTTTTAATATTAAAATAATGTAATGGCGCATATATATACCAGTTGACAACTACCCTACAGATTTTCACAAAAACAAACTTGAAGTTACTGTTGTGCATCAAAGTATAGCATCCTTATAAACTCAATAATAAACTCTAAACATAATGACTTAAAGTCAACATCTTGAATTTTTAAATGAGAAAGATCAAAACATATCTGGTTATATTTTCTATCTTTCCCTTACCAAAACTCTACTGACATGCTTATGGATATCAGAATGTTGGCCATTACATTCCTTTGAAATGCAAGATTTGAACCTGGCCTTTATATGCCACTTCCAGAATAAGAGAACCTGTTCATGAAAGGATATACAACTACAAACAAAACATATAAAACAAATAAAGAATGAAAGATATCAGCATAACAATAAACATCATTCAGACATCGTAAACACTAATTTAAAGTGAGTGGTCTCTCCTCATGCTCATTTCCAGTACTTAAGATTTTTCCATATATAAGCATTTGAGTTGGAAAGAATAAGTAGATTCATTTTATTCTTTCATAAATACTATATCTTGTGTTGGAAGTGAAAGTATTAATTTATTATTAACACTCGTAAAAGCACATGCACAATATCTTGAAAAGGTTGATCTTTAATGTACAACAAATGTTTAGTAACCTGATAATGTCATATCTCATGGGTTTAGCACAATCATCTTTTTATTTCTGCTACACTCAGAAAATGTATATAGTCTTGTTGGTAAGAGAGAGAGAGGGGGGGAGAGGGAGAGAGAGAGAGAGAGGGAGAGGGAGATAAATGAAACACTCATAATGAACTAATTTAAGAACAAAAATAAATATTTATTTTCTGAAAATAAAACAAAACAATGACAAACCCCAGCATCATAATACAAGAAGAAAAACTAAAAATAATGTTGATTCAATGTACATATGATACACTCTATTGTATTTTTATATAAATACCCATGAATAAAGTGGTCTGAATTTCTACTCACACATACACAGATAAAGCATTATTTTTATTTTATATAATATAAAAAATTATAGATGTACATGTATGTCTATCCATACATCCTTCCCACTGCTTAAGTAAACATTGTATAAGTGTGTGTTTGTATACAAATTAAATGCATGGTGAGACAAAAACAAAATGCAATATTTTAAATCAATTTGAATTTCTTTTATTACAATCAAAGAAAACACACACATACACATGGATATCTAAGCATTTTACAATTAATGTGGTAGGTTGCTTTAATATAAAAGAATCCAGTAGTTCATGGACAAACAAGCCGATATACATGCAATGTATCAAAAACATAAGTATTAGTAATATTTATCTTTACTGAAGCACACAGATAATAATCAAATAAAATAATAATAATAAAATTATATCATCTGACATTTTCATATTTCTTCATTTGGACTTCAGAGCTTTTGAGTGTGCTACTAAATTTGATAACAGGTTGGTGAGGGCTTTTCTTTATTTCAGAAGATGTGGGCATTGAGATGTTCATCTTTATCAGCTGGTATTAGTGGTTACATGGCACCCATGTAGAAGGAGCATGGCTGATGCACTGACATAATGATTGTACTCCATATTTATCACAGTTTAGGTATTTTTGTTTTCAGGTTTCTACTAATATTTTCCTTATTTTAGTACTGCATCAGAAAAATCCTACTTCTTTGCATAACTTTTGCAGGACTTTCATTTGAAGCCAGGCTTGGCTTGCTTGGCTTGGTTCCTTTTTACTAATTTCTTAAATACCGGATGATCAGCATCTCTTTCTTAAATGCAGTCTCAATAAAATGGACCCAGAAATCTATATCTAGCTTATATCATCAGTCCAATGGTCTTCCTAAACTTGTGGTCATATATTTCAGTGGTAGGGACCAGCACAGCAGACTCACAGAAAGCAGCACAGCAAACAGAATATTTCATACTAGACCAAAAGAATTAGAGAACATACAAGATATCTATTTGTATTATCTTCTTAGCCTGTCAATACCTGATGAACAGCTTATATTAGCACATTCATTACAATATGAATTTGAGTACTCCCTCTGTTACTAATGCATCATCCCACTGTTAATTTGTGGCTAACTTATTGGAGCAATGCATATAGCTCTTTACATTTCATATCTCTTATTTTAATTTTTAGTTTTTATCTTTACTTTTCACTCATACCACCTTTGTTGATTAAGGAGTTCCATTTACATCAATTTCCAATTTTAACACAAAAAGAACGTTTTTCACTTTTCCTTTACAAAAGATTAAAATTAAAAAAAAAAAAAATTCCAAAACTCACATCTGATTTTCTCTTATGATATTAGCTTCTAATTACTTTATACTTTTTTGTTTTAAAAAATAAAACACAAAGTGGGATGACCATTTCTAATAAAATTTAACATTTGGTCAAACAATAACAACCTAGCTTTGCTCTAACTTATTAACAGAGAAAATATCTAACATAACAAAAATAGATGTGTTTGGTCATTTACAATTATTTTTAATTATCCCTAATATATATATATATATATATTATATATATATATATATTAGGAATAATTTATATATATATATGTATATATAATAAAGTTTGATATCTGTATTCGTTTCACAATATATGTAATATACAAATCAATATATATGTATCAAAATACAGTACAATTTACATAAATTATATTCTTTTAGAAGTACTTTCGACTATACACTTTGTAGTCTTTATCAACTATATAACATTGAATAATCAAAATGAGAAAACCTTTAACAATACCCATAGTTCAATTCAGATTTCCCACAATTCTGTTATTTTAACATTTGATGACTGGCGATTCATTAACATTTGACGATAAAAGAGGCTATGTTGATTTCAAGAAATCGTCAAATGTTAATGAATCGCCAGTCATCAAATATTAAAATAACAGAATTGTGGGAAATCTAAATTGAACTATGGGTATTGTTAAAGGTTGTCTCATTTTGATTATTCAATGTTACATAGTTGATAAAGACTACAGAGTGTATAGTCGAAAGTACTTCTAAAAGAATATAATTTATGTAAATTGTACTGTATTTTGATATATATATATTGATTTGTATATATATATATATGAAAAACAAAAAACACAAGTTAAAAACTTGCATACGCTTGTATTTATGACAATAGATGGTGTTATACCAAAAACACCTTCAAGCGTTTGTTTACATAAATGTCAGAGCGAGTATTTCACTATCTCTAACTTAATTTCCACCTTTAGATCATGATTTCAAGCTATTTGCTATCGTCAATGAAGGACAGGATTAAGAAACTAGATCTAAAACACAAACTCTGAGCGTTTAAGAAACAGTTTCTATTCAGCTTACAAGCGTGAATCTTTTAGACACATAATGTCTTCAAACTCAGCATAGCATGCCAGATAGCTACATGGGTCTGATATCAGTTCAGCATCATCACATAGTAGAAGTCTCTGCAATATATATCATTGCAAGAAAGACCTCAAAGGTACATTTATGAAAAACAAAAAAGACAAGTTAAAAACTTGCATATGCTATCTGGCATGCTATGCTGAGTTTGAAGACATTACATGTCTAAAAGATTCACACTTGCAAGCTGAATAGAAACTGTTTCTTAAACGCTCAGAGTTTGTGTTTTAGATCTAGTTTCTTAATCCTGTCCTTCACTGACGATAGCAAATAGCTTGAAATCATGATCTGAAGGTGGAAATTAAGTTAGAGATAGTGAAATACTCGCTCTGACGTTTATGTAAACAAACGCTTGAAGGTGTTTTTGGTATAACACCATCTATTGTCATAAATACAAGCATATGCAAGTTTTTAACTTGTGTTTTTTGTTTTTCATAAATGTACCTTTGAGGTCTTTCTTGCAATGATATATATTGCAGAGACTTCTACTATGTGGTGATGCTGAACTGATATCAGACCCATGTAGCTATCTGGCATGCTATGCTGAGTTTGAAGACATTACGTGTCTAAAAGATTCACGATTGCAAGCTGAATAGAAACTGTTTCTTAAACGCTCAGAGTTTGTGTTTTAGATCTAGTTTCTTAATCCTGTCCTTCACTGATGATAGCAAATAGCTTGAAATCATGATCTGAAGGTGGAAATTAAGTTAGAGATAGTGAAATACTCGCTCTGACGTTTATGTAAACAAACGCTTGAAGGTGTTTTTGGTATAACGCCATCTATTGTCATATATATATATATATATATCCTTGTTTAACTGCTGAGTTTGTGCTATTCTATTCTAAAATAAAAATAAAAATATATATATAGAGAGAGAATGAAGATAATATTTATATTGTAAAGGATGTTATATAATTTTATATAGTCATATTTTACTTCATTTAACTCACTATGAATACAAAATAGATAATATTCTATAAATTGTATAGCTGTTTTAAATATATTATTCTTAGATTTAAAAAAAAAATATAAGTTTGAAGTTCAAGTTATTATTTAATTTATGCAGATTTAAAACATGAAAGCTAGATAGAGTTAATATTAGACTTATGAACATCAAAGTTCAGTTATTTTATCGTTTAGTAATGATTGATAAATCAATTAAGTTATTTATTTGATAAGTTTTAACATAATATATCTCTAATTTAAATTAATTATTTTATTTAAATAAAATTAAATTGTTAAAAAATCTTAATTATTTAATTATAGAATAGGTTTGCTTTAATTATTTACAACTTCTGTTATAGACATGTGCATAGGAGTGTGTGTGCACATGTATATTTTAATGTCTTGGTTTTAATTGCCAAGATATTTAAATTTAACCATTATATAGTTAAAAATTAATATTTTATTAAAAGTAGATGATAAAGGATTAAACAATTTATTTTCAATTTCTTATAAATTTTAGGTGGAAGAAAAGAAACTAGTTATTAAAATAATAAAATATTTTATTGTCTTGTTTTAATTATTTAATTTTATCTGTTATTAATAATTAGTTAAATTTGACATTTTCTTCAATCATTGTCATTAAAGATGACATGAATTTCAAAGTTATATAACTGTATTATGTAGTTCTGCATCATAATTACAACATTTTAGGAAAGAAGTCATTAATGTTGTTGGGTGTGAATTAATTTTGATACCTGTCAATCCATATATATAAGATAAGATTGTCAGTGCCAGAGCTTCTTTTTGCTGGCTCTTTTTGCTTGCCTGCTTGCTTTCTCTGATCGATTCTTCTGATCATCATCATTTGCCAGAGCACTGCAATCTTTGCATTTTAACAGTAATAACTTTCTTAAATTATTTTTTTATCTAAGTGTAAAGTTATCAAGTCTTATACTTTATCAATTTAACATGCATTGCTGAAAAAGTTAATAAGCTATCTTTGTTTTTATTGCTAATTTTAATTTTGAAGTCTCTACTACTAATATTATGCTCCAAAAACAGTCAATTCATAATGGCTCAATTTCAACAGTTATATTTTAAATTATGTTATAAAAGAAACCAGGTGATAACTGTTACATTAATTTATAAGGCCATATGAGTCATTATATTTTATCGTATCACATTTTATCTTTTGGAGGAAGAAGTTAAAACTTAAGTTTTAATTAAATATAAAAACCTGTAAAAATTGAAATTAGTACCAATAAGTTATTTTAATTATTAAGGAATAAATATCTAACTTCCTGAATTTCCATCAATATTTAACATACTGTTCTTATTATTAAATTTATAAATGATGAATAACCTGTTATCTCTATGACAAGATAACCTTTATTTGTGCTTTCCTTTCTCTGCATTTGCTGAGAAGCAGAAAAAATACTTTTACAAAAATTAGCCATAGAAACATTAAAAATAAAATTTATAAAAGAAATACTTTGCAGAATAATAACAATGGACATTTAACTATGCCGTGTGTTAAATTGCAAACTTCCAAATATGATATATTTTTTTGTAAAAAATAAAATGAAATAAAAAATACGGAAATAATATTTCTGCATTTATTTGGGAAAAAATTAACAGTTGCTCTTAATATGTGCATTCCTGTAAAAGGAAAAGAAGAAACGTGAAAGCCTTGAACATTTGCAAAGTAACTATGGACCTCATATAGAATTTCCCAGTTAACTTATTATTATTACACACTATTAATTCAAACTTCAAAACAAGCTAGTATATATTTCTTATGTTTTATGCATTTGTCTTCATTAAAAATGAATCCAAGTTTTTGTTTGTATAAAAAATCAGACTTTTTTCAATGTTTATTATTTATCATTTAGATTTGAAAGTTATATTTGCTTTATTTTCTGTGAAAGAAAATTCATTTACCTGGTATGAATGTTTTTTCTATTGTTAAGTTGTGGAGGAAGAACCTCACGCCCTTAACAGGTTGCCCAATATGGAAGGAGTTATGTTAATGAACTAAGCTGTTTTTTTTTTTTTAAATATTAATAACAATTATTTTTTATATTTTCTAAATGATATTTACATGTCAATGTATTTACATTATTATATTATATTGTTCTTCAAGAGGTGTGTAACAGAGTGTGTAGGTATTCTTACCATATGCAGGTAAAATTCATATATCTTATATGAAATCATTCTAAGTTAAATTTAAATTTTATACTTTATATTTTATTCAACTACATATTTGTCTTTTACATATATTATTATATAATATTTATGAGTGTTTTTTCTGAAGGTTTGTGATGATGGTGTTCCAGCTGTATTTTTATATTGCACTATTTCCATCATCTAATCTGTGTGTTGAATGTCTTTAGAAAAGTTTAATTTTAGTTAAATATTCCAAATGCATTCAACTGTTAGTAATATCATGCAAACATGTTAGTATATGCACCAACTGTTAATAACATCACAGTGAACAAATGTTAGTAATATCACAGCAAACAGGTTAGTATATGCACTAACTGTTAGTAATATCACAGCTAACAGGTTAGTATATGTACAGCATTTCGAGAGATATGTACAGCATTTCGAGAGATATTTTTCTCCCCTCTTCTTCAGGTGTTGCTGGCCTGACCAGTGACAGTACTAGCATGGAATTCAAACCTGGGTCCTTAGATTCTTGATTATTGAAATTTAAGGTAATGCTCTAACCAACTGAGCAATCCTGTCAAAGGCAACAGTATGTAGTCATTTCATATACTTATCTATGAGGTTCCTCCTGGTTTCTCCACTTTTTTTCTCAGAGCAAAGTTGATTAGTGGTTTCCATACATTATGTATTGTCACACTAGGTTGGCTTATGGGATTTTTTGCCATTGTCATGTGAGCAGCTTCTTTAAATTTTCTTCTTTGTACCTTTTCTTCTTTATCCAATATTTTTGTATTTTCCCAATTGAACATATGTTCATTGGTCCACACAAGGTCTTCTACCTTAGACACATTTGTTTTTTTTCCTTCTAATCATCAGTTTATGTTCTTGCAAGCACTTTTGAATGGGATGGTTGGTCTCACCAATATATGTTCTTCCACATTCACACAGTATTTTATAGATGCAGTTTTTTCTTTGCAACATTTCAAGTTTAGGTTTTATAGATGTTAGAATTCCTCGTAGTGTGGTATGGCTCTGGAAAGCTGTTCTGATGTTATACTGATTGCATATTTTCCTTAATTTGTCTGCTATTTTTGGAATATATGGATACACTACAGTACCAATAGTTGTCTTTTCTCTTGATGGTTCTTTTTGTTGTTTATTTAATGTTTCCTTAATAACAGCTGATGGATAAACATTTTTCTTAAGAGTTTATTCTATATAGATCTTTGCTTTCTATCACCAGTTTCTGAACAAACTTCTTTTGCTCTGTTCCACAGTGATAGTATAACTTCATGTTTTGTGTTTCTAGTGTGATTAGATGTATAGGATAGGTATTTTCCTGTATGTGTAGGTTTTTGGTAAACTGTAGTTTTGATTTTGCCATGAGGGAGTCTTGTCACAAGAACATCTAAGAATGCCAATTTTTGTTCTTGTTCTGGTTCTATTGTGAATTTAATTGAAGGTGATATGTTGTTGATGTGTGGTTTCAAGTTCTTCCATGTAAATATTGCTAATCAAGGGAGACAATGGTGAGCCCATAGCCATTCCTTGATTTTGTTGGAAGAATTTTGTGTTATACTGAAACTAGGTTGTTTTTATACAAAATGTTAGTAGTTCCATTATGCTATCAATAGGAAGAGCTGTTCTGGTTTGTAAACTATTATCACCATTTAATCTTTTCTTTACAATAGACAATGCTTCTTCACATTGTACATTTGTGAATAAACTTTCCACATCAAAGCTTACCAGTAAGTCAGTTCTTTTAATTTTCATGTTCTTGATTAATTCTACAAAGGGTCTAAAATCCATGAGAAATGATTGGGTCTTGCATGCCAAAGGACTTAGAACTTTGAGAAGAAATCTTGCCAAATTCTGGCAAGGTGAATCTCTAGAACTAAAATAGGTTGTAATGAAACATGATCATTATGGATTTTAGGTAGACCATAAAGATAAAGAATTTTGCTGAAATATGATGTTATTTTATTCTTTTCTGAATCTGTGAAGTACTTGTGATGCTTTCTGAGTAATGCTTGTAATTTTGTTTTGGGACTTGGTATCGGCTCTTTTGCCACTTTTCTATATTGGCCAGTTGTGAAGAGTTCTTGTATTTTGTTGCCATAATCAGTTGTATCCATTACCACTGTTGCATTGCCTTTGTCAGTAGAAAGAATAATTATAGATTTATCTGCTTTGCTCTCCCCATAAGATATGTTTGACTGCAATTTTCATTGCTTGTCAAGTGTTCTTTTTATTCTCCAATGTAATTCTGCTGCTTCTTCTAAAGGCAATTTTTGAGTGACTTCCTCAGTGGCTGCCATTATATCTAATAAAGGGATATTAGATGATGTTATAGCAAAGTTTAATCCTCTTTCAAGAACAGAAATTTCAGTATCTGTTAGATGTTTAGAACTTAGATTTTTAACAGATGAAGCTGTTACATTGCTTGGTACATTATGATTTTTGATATGCCCATGTAGGTTAGCAAGTTTCTTCTTATGATATTCTTTTATTTTTCCATATAATATAGAATATGATCTTCTTACTGCTTGAAAAAACTCTCATGTAGTCATCATCAGTAAGTTTATTTTTTTAGAAGACATTTTACATTATTAATTGAATGCATTGTTTGATACTTAGAAAACCTTTGAGCATTTATTTTTTCTCTTAATAGAGCTTTACTTGCTCTCTGAGTAATTTTCTCAGCTCTCTGAAAATGAATTGGAGGTTTTAGTAGCACTATAAAAATACAAATATTTATGAGTGTTTAATATATTTTATGGTTAAATTATATATATATATATATATATGAAGTTACATATTTTCAACAGTTATTATGTGATAATTAATTTCTTTTAAATTTAGTACCAAAGACAAAACTTTATTTTATTTATGTACATTCATTAAGCAATGTTTACTTTTCTATCATGTCCACTTTATTTTTGTAAGTATTTATATTGTTCATTGCACATGTGTGCATTGCTTATGTAATGTAGAATTTTATCATGCTATTTTGAGTATTTTTCAATCATTTGACTGATATTAAACTTGTTGGTTTCAGACATTGCTTAACATATGTAATTTTACTGTGAAAATGAAGCTATTTAGTTATCTTGCCATTGTTTAGCCTTGGATTATGTTTTTGATCTCTAGACTTTATTAAATGTCATTTTATTTATTGTGTTTGTGAGATGGAAGTACTCTCTCCATTTTTTATACTATATTCCATGAGAGGATATTCTTTAATATTCTGAGATTATATTCGATATATTGCTAAGGTATCTAGATCTGTAAAGAGGCTCATTATATGGTATGTTTTCTGTTTTTCTATGTGCTGAGACAGTGTCCACACATACTCATTGCCTCAGATGTGGGTGTGGAAGCCACCATAATTTTTTTATATTGCTTTGCTCTCTGGACCTTATGTTTCATCTATCCCTCATAATGTTGTTAAAAAAATTTCCCATTGAAGGTGAAGTTAATTGCACTTTTGAGAATGTTATGGCAATGATAGAATAGTTATGGCAGCCCTTAGATTGTCATTGTGCATTAGTTGTTTGCAGTGCTTCTGATTAAGTAAATTAATATATATATATATATATATATATATATAAAGACACAGTAGCACAATATATATATATATATATATATATATATTGTGCTACTGTGTCTTTCCAGTAGTCCACAAAAAAAACAATAAGGTATTAATAATTTTAATTGTGTATTTTTAAATGCATAGCATAATAGGAAATGCACAGATACAATGTTATTTTATTTGTATTACCATATGAGAGCTAATCATTGATGGATTAATAAGTCATTTTTCAGTTAAATATTTTATTATCATGTGGACATAAATAGAATAATTTATATGTGTGTATTTGACTTCTGGTGAATGCTTCCTATAATTTACTAGTCCATTTTAAATTAATGTTAGACAATAATTTATTTATTTTTTTTGTAATGAACATGATTATCATTATCATATTAGTAAATGGTTCAAACCCAATTATATGGCGATTTAGATGAAAGTCATCTTAATTTGTGATACTTCATATAGTAATAAAAGTATTATGAGTAGTGGCCTGACAAGGAACACTTTATAAAGAATGTTGCTTAGCTCATTATTGAAGCTACTATTATTATTATTGTTTCTTCCATTAAATGTTTGTTTAATGCAATAGGTTAATTAGAACAGATTAGAAATGTATCAGCTAAATGTTCCAGCTATTTAATTTAACTTCATGTTTGTTTTATAGAACTCATTATAATGTATAATAATAAGAAAATGTAATTTTAAGTAATGATTTGTTAGTGAAGCAATTCTAGATGGAATTAGTAGAACATCCTACTAAACAGCAACAGTGCCTACATTTGGCATATAACTTTTTAAATATTATTGTAAATAATTTATGTTAAATTTATTGTCAATAAATGTATTTGTTAATTATTTAAATCTAGTTTTTGTGTATTTTCCTATATGCAAAAATTTTCTTGGGTTCTGAATTCTTAAATGTAACAGATATCTTGGTCAGTCATATAAACAGTCCTCATGCAGATCCAAAACCTTAATGTTTATGAGAAAACATTCCATAAACGTGTCAATTCCGAAGCTGGAATTGCAATTCAAAAAATAAATATTTATTTCATTTTGTGGTGGATTATGTAATCTATTTTTGAGACTGCACATTATCTATCATTTTATTAATAAAAGTATAATAATTAAAATTCATTATTTTATTATGTTACTAAGGAGTAATAGAAAGATATAAAATGTATCCTTTGTTTGTATTATTTCTAATGACTTCCTACGTGAAGGACTATGATTATTTAAAATTTTATATAATTCTTTATGTTAGTATTACTCAAATTAGAAACTGTAGTTATTAATATAGCATATTAGGATATATTAGCTTACAAGAAAAATGTATGTATCCTATATCCTATTAGCATGCCAGTCATTGGGTTGGCAACACAATACAATGGTATATATTTCTAGACTGTAACAAAATAAGGCTGAGATCATTGTTTATTACTTCATTAATTATCAGTCTATTTATCTAATTATAACTTTAGTGATGGCACAAGAAATTCGTTATAGTTTATTATACCAATAAATAGGTACTTTCCATTTTTTTACAAGAGTATATATAGTAAATCTGGTCATAGTAATAAATAATTGTGTGCAATGTTGCATATTAGATATGTCATAATAATTTATCAGATGTTCCTTAAAGTGCAAATGTTGTAGCTCAAAGAATGTGTTTTAATAGAGGGAAATATATTTTGTTTTTAAAATTTTGCTTGGGAAAGAGTAAAGTTTTTCTCTCTTCCCTATATATTTTATAATAATACATTTTATTACTGACTTAAAATTTCTTCCTTTATTGGAATGCATATCTCTGTAGCTAGGTATAAGACAACTAACCAATCACTGAATTTAGCCAGCAGTTTTAATAGTCTCAATATTATAAGAATCTCATTCCGTTTATTTATAATGTAATATTATATATTTCCATGCCGTGTCGATTCCCATTAGAATATATATATATATAGTTAAAAATAAAAATATAAAAGCACTAATCATATATATATATGTTGACTGTTTTATTGATTATATATATATATATAACCATTAGAAAGCAGTCAACGACTCAACCTCTGCAAGGAGAAGACCAGAAGCATTCTGGGTTCTTTTCTTTTATAGTCTTCTCCATTCGTTCTAGAAGGTTCTATCGATCTCACTTCCTGTTTCCAATTGCTGCTTAACCAGATTTTAGTTGAAGAGTGAAAAACTTTTTTTCTTGTAAACAAAAAAAGTATAAGTTTCATTTTTGCTGGAAACTTCTAGGCTTTTATAACATGAAATAAAACCACATTTCTATATTTTCAACCACCAAACCCGTTCACTCACATGTTTGTAACACGCACATATATATCATTTCAAAATGTCAGAGCACCTCCTTCCCCTCGTTTGTGTATTTATGTAGCCACCACAGTGTAACAAATTTAAATTTATGTATACCATCTACATATATGTTTAATGACCATCACCTATGATATTAGTTGTGACTGGGTTCAAACCCATTCTGTCACACTAGGTAACATAAATGATTGACAAATATATATCATGCATGCACATACTCTTCAAATACCATTAAATGCAATTGCAATTCCAAATATTAGTGAGATAGACATGAATCGGACTCTTAAATAATACTTGAAAGAAAGACTATAAATTGATAACTTATTCAAATGTATTGAAGACAATTCATATGATTTAACACCCACACCTAATTATAGTATTAGATTTAATGATTTTATTGTATTTTTAAATGTTTCATGTAATTTTTTGTTATATTATTATATAAATAAGTCAATTATTTTATATAACGTGATGTTTTTTATAAACAATAATATTTAAACAGCATTAAATTGTTGCACATGTGCTTTGGATTTTAAATATAAAATGAATGAATACTAACACTTCAACCACATGATAAAGTCTTTGGAAAAGATAGAATGGCCATCTATCTTTTTGAACCCAAACGCTTATGTATGGGCAAATCTTAAGTGTTTGAAAGTGAAAGTGTGAATATATTAAATAATCACTTTAAATTACTTTTACATGCTTGAATGAATGACACTGGTGAAATTTATTAGAGTTTCCGATACGTCATTCTTATTTGAAATTAAATGTATGTAAATAAGTCAATTATTTTATATAGCGCGATGTTTTTTATAAACAATATTTAAACAGCATTAAACTATTGCACATGCGCTTTGGATTTTAAATATAAAATATAAAAGTGTTAGTATTCATTCATTTTATATTTAAAATCCAAAGCGCATGTGAACGATTTAATACTGTTTAAATATTATTGTTTATAAAAAACATCACACTATATAAAATGATTGACTTATTTACATACATTTAATTTCAAATAAGAATGACGTATCATAAATTCTAATAAATTTCACCAGCATCATTCATTCAAGCATGTAAAAGTAATTTAAAATGATTATTTAATACCTTCATGCTTTCACTTTCAAATCACTTAAGATTCGCCCATACAAAAGCATTTGGGTTCAAAAAGATAGATGGCCATTCTATCTTTTCCAAAGACTTTATCATGTGGTTGAAGTGTTAGTATTCATTCATTTTATATTTAAAATCCAAAGTGCATGTGCAACAGTTTAGTGCTGTTTAAATATTATTGTTATATTATTATAGTAAATGTTTTATTAATTATTTTATGTCTCATCTCGTTTTCTTCACTATTCCAAACAGTTTAATATATCCAGAGAGTTTGGTTATAATGAGTGCTTCATTTAAGTAGTAAATAACATGTGCAGATAGTTGTACAATATTACTAATCCTATTAAATTTTATAAATTAACCAAGTGTTGTAACTCGTTAATAAGTGCAGCAGCCGATAGATGTCTGATCAGAAAAAATAAGCTTGTGGCAATAATCTTATTGTCACAGGTTAGTTCAGGTGTGGATATAACATCAACTATATATCTCTTGCTTGGAATAACAGAAATGTGTTGGAATCCTTTATGGGTATATTTTAGTGAATATGATATATATTGTCTGAAGATACAGCCAGATAATGTACATTCTGTTACATTTTGGAGGCCAGTCTGGGATTAATTGTTGTACAATTGGTAATCATGTATCAGGGAAATTTTGTAAGTAGAGTAAATATAAAAAAAGGAAAATATATGTAAGATTAGTTTTAATAAATCAGAGTGGTGAGAAGTGAAGATGAAAGGGATAGATTTTTTTCTGTGCTTTATAATACTTGATATATGTATTTCTATGTCAAATGTGTAGAAAGGGAAGAAAGAGAGAAATGGGGAAATTTTAATATCAGGAAGTCTTTTGAAATTTCATTGTGATGTATTTAATTTAAGAAAAGAATTATTCAAATATAGATAAGAATAACAATCAGAGAAATATTATCCAGATGTAATTGCGGTTAAAGAAATATAAGATATTTCAGTCAAGTAGAATTAAGAGAGTTTCAGGAAGGTTTTATCTGTAAATAATAAAGATAGTGTAATGAAGTATGTCAGTTATGTTGAAGAAAAACATATATGTGTATGATTTTAAAATAGTCGTTACAATAAAGTGATCAATAATTTATAAACATAGTGTTAGAAAATAAATCAGAAATGCATATTGTTTGGAATTTAGTCAGAATAGAATGAATTTATACACAAATCGTTAACACAGTTGGAATAATTATAGTGTGTAAGTCAACTTAAGTTAGAACATGAAAAAAATATATAAGTGCATTATTTAGTGAAGTAGAATAATTAAGAGTTTATATATGTGGTGGAGTAAAGGGTAGTCATCAAAATATAGCAAGGAGTTTAAAATGGATCTAGGGCAGGTAGGTAAAATGGTGAACCAGAGCAGGTGGGTTTGGATTGACTAGCATTTTAAATGCCAATCATCATATTAAATATAATGATTAAAGTAGCAAATTGCAAAATAAGAGAATAAAAAATAAAGATATCCAGTAAAAAGGAAACTATAAATATATTAAGAAGAGTTAATTAAATATATATATGCATACAAGGTCCCAAACTAGAATAGACAACTAAGTAAATGAATTGAGGGAATTGGATGAAAATAGTGAAATAGAGAGAATGAATATTACATAACAAGAAATGAAAGATAGAATAGACAAGTAATGTGATGAGTATGCTCATGCAATTGAAAAAGGAACAACAGTTTATGAAGGAATGCAAGGACAGGAAAGAAAGAATGGAGGAAACTAATAAAAGAATGATCGAAGCATGATGTGTGAAAATAGCAATGGACATTAGTAAAAGAATTGCTGAAGCCATAGAAGATATGAGGAGTAACTCCCCACAAGATATCAGATACAAGAGACATAGGGAATGAACAGAAAAGGGAAGTCAAACTTTATGAATCAGAAAGCATGGAACCATATGAGTGTGAAGAACTGGATAGGGCTGAGAGTGTAGATAGAAAGTCATCATATTTAGATCTGAGAATGGAAGTAGTGCAGCATGAAGTGGAAATGAGTAAGTTAGATAAAAGGAAGAAAATTGAAGTCATGAAATTAAAAAATAATAGGATGCTGGCAAATATGCAGAGGGACATAAGTCGAGGAGAAAAAGTGGTAGAAAGGTTAGATTCAAAATTTAGAAGAGATTATAAGGAGGTCAGCAGGTAACAATGCAAATACAGAAATAAAATGCATCCAACTGAGAGCCACTGGAGGATATACAGATATGGGCTATGGAAATCACATAGATAATACCATCAAGTTCCATCAGTTTTTAATGGTACAAACCTTCTCCAGACACCCATAAGAGAGCCCTATGGAGCATCTGGGGAACCTCAAAAGGTACTTCAAATTTAAAAGGATCAACAATGAGGCCAATATAGTGGTCACCTGCAGTCATTTATAGGGAGAATCACAAGTGTGGTGAGACTCACTGTTTCATAAAGCATCAACATTCACAGAGTATCATAAATCTTTGTTGGCCAGTTATTGGAGTGAGGAACTCCACGAAAACATTTTACACCAGGTGATGCAGAAGAAATGGAGACCAGGGGAGTCATTCATGATCTTCTTTTATCATCAAGTGGCAAAGTTATGTATGATGATGTCTAATACATTATCTTAGATGCAAATAATTCTGATTATTAGACATGGTTTCCTGAGAGATGTTGAACAGATAATGATAAGTAGGGAAAGGAAGAGAGTTGTTTGGATTGCTGAGTTGCTTAACACCTTGGATAGCACTAGGGATAACCAGAGGGATGAGGGATATAAATATAGACCACTTCCAAAAAAACCACTTGTAAGTAAAGGTGGATGGGATCTTAATAAAAGTTAATGGTAAGAAAACAGAAGTAATTTTCCAGAGAGGAACCCAAGAACATAGGATGATGGATAACATAGAGTTGACACTGAATGAAAGCATCCATTCAAACAGAAAGAGAATAGAGAGCATAGGAATCAGGATCCACATCTCAGAACAAGCAGATATGAGGTTCACAAGATCAGACAACCTCCAGACAAAACCTAATAGCAAAGTATGAATTGTATAGATTCAATGGTACAATAATTGAAATGGCCTGGATCAAGATTAATGAAAATGAACTTAAAAAAAGAGAAATATAAGGAGGGAGAGAGTCAATAAATGACCAATCAGTTTAAAAGGACATATTATCAATAATGAGTTACCCAAATTGTGACCAGGAATAATTTAGAGAGTAGTGAATGAGATCATAGATGGAAGTAGCGGTGTGTAGGGACAGACATTTTAGTAAGGATACTGTTTTACATAGTAAGCCATCTCTGTTATATATTAGTGTGTGAGTTTCTGTGGTGCATCAGATGTTAGTAGGCAGGGAAGATGGAGATAAAAATCTCTTCTCATATCAAGAATCACTGGATCAAAAATACCAGTTAAATATCTGTTATATATTGTGAGTCACGGAAACACAAATTAAAATGTATGAGGAAAAAATCCATGTATAATGAGACATCAATAAGAAATTCTGAGCTCATTGAACAGGCTGGATAAGAAATTCCAGTCAACAAACCCTTCTCAGTATAGTGATAAGAATTATCACTTAGAGGGCTATAAAGTTTGAAATGTTGGGTATGAACAGGTTTAATCGAATAGCAGGGATATCCTGTGGACTCAAACCTGTATTTACCATCAAGGGGCAGATTGAACTCACTTATTGTTTGGTGTGGCCTGATATTAAATAGGTTGGGTAGTGCTGATGTGATCAATAGTGCAGAACATAATTGCCTCATCACCTATCTAGGGATAGTGTCACCATCACTTAGCCAATATTAAGAGAATGTTGATATGATAGTGTCATAATAACAATACTTAAGTTAAGAATTGCATGGCTTTCAATCCAATAATTTTTTTTAAAAAAAGGATGGAATGATGTAATATGATGTTAACACATACTGTGATCACACATGTATATAATTAATATTAAGTAATATTAAATACTATCTTATACAAATAATTATAATGAATAAAACCACTTAAGAAAGGAATGAATTAATTACTAAAATAAAATAAAAGAGTGACAAATAGAATTGAACAAGATTCTTATCTTTTACCCAGCAAAGTTTATATTTTGAAAAATAAAAATATTGAAGTTAGAAATAGTAGAATAGTATATTAAGTTTAGGATTAAAATGTAAAAGGGAGATATAAATAAAAGAAAAATCAAATGATTTAAAAAGGAGACATTTAAGAGTTTTAAATGAAAGTATAAGTATAAATCAGATTATGCTAAAAGATAAAAAAATCTGATTATGTATGTGAATGTGTGTATAAAGAAGGGAAAATTTTATTGTATGTTTAAATGAAAACAATATTATTATAAAAAGAAGGTAAAGAATGTAAAACTTATGCTGTAAAATATTACGAAATTAGAATTTAAGAAAAGAAATTTGATATAAGCAGTAAAAAAAAATTTAAAGTTAAAGGTATAAAAATAAACCTCCAAATTCCAATTAACAACAGATCAAAATAAGAAAGGAATTCTGAAGAAAGACATTAATTAATTATTTGAGTTAATCATCAGATGTTCAGAGAGAACTTGAGATGTGAAGAAGGAGAGTTGTAGACCTTTGTGGAGAGCAGACATTAAAAAAAAGAAAAGCTGAGTAAAAAAACATCTTCATTTAATACTGACCAAAATTTTAATGGAGATGAGACAAATCTATTGTACGAGTGAATCTTCAAGTATGTGTGGCTAAAAGCCATCACAGTCACTGGTTGATCCAAACCAACCATTTTCATATGGTCATCTCACCATAAAACAACTGCCAGTGTAGCACCTTCTTGATGATCCTCCTGTCATGCCATTAATACACTAGTACTATGAAGCCACTGTGTATATGAAGAAGAAATTCCATAAAAAAACCGGAGCCAAAGAATGGCCGTCTCTACTAAAGAAGTAGAGCAATTCAACAGGACAGCCAGCAGAATATTATTCAATGTCAAAGAAAAAGAAAAAAACCAAGCTAATGTTAATGATTGACAAATATATATCACATATGCACATACTCTTCACATAACATTAAATGCAATTGCAATTCAAAATATAAGTGAGATAGACATGATACAGACTCTTAAATAATACTTGAAAGAAAGACTACAAATTGATGTTATTTCAATGAATTAAAGACATTCATATAATTTAACACACACACACACACCTAATTATAGTAAAAGTTTTATTAATTATTTTATCTGTCTTATCTTTTTTTCTTCACTATTCCAAACAATTTAATATACCTGGGGGGGGGGTTGGTTATAATGAGTGTTTCATTTGAGTAGTAAATAACATGTGCAGATAATTGTACAGTATTACTAATCCCATTAAATTTTATAAATTAACCAAGCACTGTACTCTTTAAATAGGGTATATTCCCTATTTATCTAAAGTGCCAAAATAATTATAAAATGGCTGGTTTTAGGTCTTTTTTGTATAGAAATTATATTTTGTGTAAATATGCAGGTGATAAAAAGAAAAATATTGAAAATTATGTACGTGAATTATTAAGTGTAGGTTTTAATATAAAATAAATTTATCAAGTGGTTTGTTAATTTAGTAAGAAAATTAATAGAAATACTGGTGATGAAGAAATTAAAAGTAAGAAGTGGATTTCTTTGCCTTTTTATAATAATAATCAAGTAAAATTTATGAAAAAAGTTTATAATGGTATATATAATGTTTCTTTTGATGGCTCAGGTAATTTAAATAGAAAGGTTAATAATTCAAAAGATGTTAGAAAAAAATAACGTGAGTAATATAATTTATAGAATTTTTTGTGGGTGTAACTTATCATATGTAGGGAAATCTAGATGTAATATAGAGAAAAAATTAAAGAACATAAATTGTTATATAAAAGAGTTTTGAAAAATGTACAGATATGTAATGATAATAGTCATGAAGTCAAGTTATATACTGAATCTGTTTTTTATTATCATGATAGAAATTGTAATTTTAAGTTTAATTTTGATATAAATAAAATAAAAATTTTAGGCCAAGAGAGAAATAATGAAAAAAGAAAAATTAAAGAGGCAGTTTTTATTAGTAGGTATAAAAATACGATAATAAACAGACAGTCAGCAAATGTTAGGATTAATGAATTGTGGGATATTTAAATCGATATGTGTTTCCGGTTGGTAATAGATGATTCCATTTTGAAAGTTGAGTTGAAAATGATTATGAATATAATCAAAAATATTTCTTTATGAGTTTTTATTGAGTTTTTATTTATATTGTATTATAAATTGTTTACCGTTGTTTGGAATATATTCAAGTTTCATTATATATATATGTGTGTGTGTGTATGTATGTATGTGTAAGGGAAATCAATATTGAATTTGTTTTTTTAGAAAGAAAACAAATGAGAAAAGGAAAGGGATTAAAGAGGTATAATTATCTATTAAAAATAAAAATTTTTTTGGAAATACATTATTACAAATTTGAAAAATACAGTTATACGCAAATATTTTTATTATTATCGATTGTTTCAAATATACATTTTTGTTTTGATCATATCTTAAGTTAACGAGGGTAATGAAAACAATTACTCTATATGCCTCTAGGCAATTCTTGGTTATTTAATACAATGCTTAAGTACTCTAAAAATTCTGAGAAAGCTAATGAATGTACAATGAACTCAGAATACCAAGAATGATAGAACAAAAGACAAAGGAAATGTTAAAAAACAGCATTCCAGAGAAAGAAATCAAAGAGCTGATAAATTCTTTTTTATTGGTTTTGATAAATTAATTGATATGTCTGTGCTTGTGTTGCTGTAAAAGACATCAAAGTTTTTTTCTTGAATTAACTGCTTTGCAAAATAGATGTATCCTAAATCAATTTGTAGAAGGTCAACATTCATAATGTCTGGGTAATAGCAGATATGTTAAAGGTGTCACCATCCACTACAGGTACGAAGCTGATTCTACCTACCACCTGCCCACAGAAGAACCCAAGAATCTCACCAATAAGCTGCACTGAATAATATAAAATAAAATCAAAAGGATCGAATCTAATAGCATAAAAAATTTCCACTGAAAGATTATGTTGTTATTACATTACTTTACATCTTGTTCATACTGCAAATATAACTTAATGCCAGACTTCATTGATAATAGATATTCCACCTAAATAAAATAAACCTTTACTGCTTAAGGATCATAAACTTAGAACTATCTGCACATACATAACTGAATATGTCATTATCCAAACCCAGGGTTCACAAGGTAATATGATTCATTTATCTTAATATAACTTAGAATTGCCTCTTGTTACCCTCTGAATAATTGTACATGATTAAGTTATTAAATTGAATTATAGTGTATATATATATTATAACGATCCAAACGAAGTGGGAGATCGCATCGCACCGCACCGCACTACCAAGGGCGCCATCTAGGCATTTGAGCCTAGAAAAATTTATAAAGTAGGCAGATACGCGCTGTTAGGATTCCACTTTATTTACATATTTAGATCGTTAGCCCATTGTCACTAGCTCAGCAGAGATGCCGAGATAAAAATCTATAAATTTTATATCTTAAATATAAAAGAATAAAATAATAAAAGCCACTGCCAGAAATTAACACAGAAAAATATTTATTTACGCACATATAAAATCATTCTAAATTCGAGGAATAAGTTTAACATTTAGATTTTTATCTTAATTTTTAATTTTACATTTAAAATAGCTTGCTATAATGTTTAATATTTTATTTAGAGGGTCGAGTATGAATGGACTACATAGGTCTGCATTTGAAAGGAAAATATTCTTCCCTGATTTAACCTTAGGCAACAAATTTCGCAATCAACTGGCGCCAATCCATCTGATACATTCATGTATTCAATGTAGCATGATACGACAACACAAAATACTATATTGTCAGGAATGTACATCTGAACAATAAGTAGAAATAGAGAAGACATTGACTCTCCACCAACAGGAATGTGACATCTGTGGGCAAGTAGATCAATAAACTAAAAACTCCATAGGAATGGACTGCGGTCTTCTGCCGACTTACAAACCCATCCATAGGCAAACAGAGGGTGTGTGGCGTATATCTATAATCCTGCCCATAGCGGATCTCATACTACATCTACTAATTACACAAATATATCCAATCCATTGAACCAATTCAACTACGAAATGAATAACCTAAGATTACCCTCCCTTAATACAACTTTAAAAAACTATATAGCATTCGCGCCCGACTTAATTTTAACATTTATATACGTTCGCACAGATTTGTTTAAAAATGTTGGGTATAGATCGATTACATAGATTCCACGGTCAAAAACATTTCAAAATAAACATAAACGACCAAAATACAAAATTATTGATACTGACAATCGCAGAGGGAAACTTATAAGTAACCCAATAGTATTCACCATAAGATACTTGCGTTGTCACCAATAACTTAAAAGACATCCGAATAAATACATTTTAGATACTCACCGTAAGGTATCATTATTTATCGAATGTCTATATATTTTGATCAAATATGAAAACCAAAATATAATTAACCGCAAACGAATCCATGCAAGCGTCTATAAACAACTTAAATTTCATACATTTAAAATTTAAACAATAAATAATTTATACAATTAAAATAAATGGAAATGATTTTTTTATCAATAACAAACATATAAAATTAAACATCAATTGATTTTAAACTTAAAGGTCAAATAGAAACTCCATTTTAACATTTAAATTGCTTTCACAAAAGTTCTTAATTATTTAAAAAAAATTTTAAGTTCATTGTTAACAGCTTACGGAAGAAGAGTCCAGGTTCTTGTTTTTCCATGGAGTCCTTGTTTGAAACCCGGTCAGATGTTCTGGAGGTAGCATTAGCTGGTTCCTTTCGGTATCACAATCAGTTCATTTTTTAAAATAGAGAGAGAGTGTGTGATATTGCGTCTCTATCACCACTCTCAAAACAAACAGCTGGAACTGCCCAATACTCAATATTTCTCCTTTTTATATTATCCACACGGATTCAAACAACAAAATGTCACCAATCCATCACTTTCGTTAGGGTCCGAGCCAAGGCTTGGTGCTTCCATTGGTCCAGCTAATTTCTCTTATCTAATTTCCATCTGACCCTTTAATTACATAAGAGCCTTGAGGGCTAGCTTGTTTTTCAAATAATAAACAATCATTTCCATTTATAGATTACAGGAATTAATTAATACCTGTTTTTATTTTAACTTATATTAAATATTTTAATATTTAACTCTTGTATTTTTTTATCAAAAAAAAAAAAAAAATACGTTCAAATACCTTTTTTTATTTATATATATAAAAAAAATATTTTTAAAGTTTAGCATCTGTGCGAATATATATATATTTAACAACATTTTAATTTTAGCGTCTAGTTTTTTTATAGATTTTTAATACATTTATTTTTATTTGCGAACTTTGTTTTTCTTTTAAATTAATGTAACGACATATCTATATATCGTTACAATATATATATATTAATCAATATTTATTTATTATGTATTAAGATATTTTTTTGTTTTATTTATGGTTGTTATTTGTTATAATTTAATATGGAAATGATATATATATATATAATTTTGATTTTATAACTAATATGTTAATGAATTGATAATAAAATTCATATATTTACCTTACAATTGGAATTGTATATTGATTTATCATCTGTATTCACCTATTACTTTACCTGCCAAGATGTGTTGCAAAAGTATTTAAATATGCTTGATATGAATAAGCATGTATACATTAAGTATATTTTAGACTCAAATATGACATCTAAGAAATAAATTAGAGCAATTAACTCAGGGAATCAAGATTTCGAGAGAGAGGAAGAGAGAGCATTCAAATACACATATTTTTTCACATACCTCCGTTCATATGATATGTTTTCCTTTTAATCCTGAGAAAGAGCTAGCTTGGGTCAGGCATAAAGAGAGGAAAAGAGAGCATTCAAATACACATATTTTTTCACATACCCCCATTCATCTGATAGGTGTTTTTATTAACCCTGAAAATGTGTTAGCTTGGGTCAGGCACCTTATTAGATAGGAAAAGTAGGGAAGTATAATTCTCACCATACGAGTGAGTCTGGTGCTTGAGGTGTTACCAACTGATGCTCATAAATATACCTTTCCTGTAGAAATTTATTTATAGCTATTATTCAAGGGACAATGGCCAC
The DNA here is from genome assembly GCA_028023455.1 of Epiperipatus broadwayi. Taxonomy (NCBI): domain Eukaryota; kingdom Metazoa; phylum Onychophora; class Udeonychophora; order Euonychophora; family Peripatidae; genus Epiperipatus; species Epiperipatus broadwayi. Next base: position 249,044 of record JAQFVV010006570.1, on the reverse strand, counting down.
CAGAAAACTTTTAACTTATTTTTATAAATAAGATATATGAAAGATCTAGAAATTGCATGTATTCAAAACATAATTAATTTATATTCAAATTTCAATTCAGTAGATAATGATTAAATACTGTCTACAAGTTTTATGGCAAGTAGACAGCCATAGTATTTCGTCCATTATACCATGTGGTCCACTTGTCCATTTTAAACATTTATTTTTTGCCAAGCATTAGGTATTATATATGGGGTTGATGGTAATATATATATATATAGGCTATGAACAACATAAAAGCTGGGTGCTTCCATGTAAATTAAAACTGTCATTGTTGCACTAGAAGCAGCAGCTGGATACACTGTTTGTCTTCAGTTATAATTTCAAAATCAAATTGCTGTAAAAGTGTTATAAATTCTCTGAGTCATTCAAATACATCTTTTTATGTTTGATAGAATTTGAAAAAACTAGTAGTTTTTTATTCTTTATTTTGATTAAATAAGATAAGTTAATGACTTTTTAAAATCACCTTAATCAACACCAATTTTTTTTTATCTACCAAGTATTTTTCCTTCTTTAAACAACACTAGATTGTTGAATTTTATCAAAGCTTCAAATGAAAAAAAAATAATTTAATTATAAAATAGAGGAATTTTTATATTTATCATTACTATCTATTATAACATGAAAACAAGCTTGTTTTAGATTTCAAAATCCAAATTAATAAATTACTAACTAGCCCTTTTATTGATTAATTTATAATACATTTTTTAAATTTAAAATTATTATTCAACTCTTAATTGTTATTTCAATGTAATATAATCATATTTAAAAAAAAATATCCAAAATTATTGTTTGTGTTCATTGCTACATTTCCTTTCAACATTTATATATGTATGTGCACACATACTACTATTGTTGTTGTATGCCATGTGAAACATACTTGTCTATATATATGAGCTGATATTTTTTACAGCTCATATATATTTTATTAAAATATATAGATTATTTTATAATCATACTTATTTTTATACTAAAAAAATAATAAATAATAACACCTATTGTAAAATCGAGTTTTAGAGAGTTTTGAGATAGATTAAATCAAGATAAAATAAAGATCTTGCAATTTCTTTTAATTAAAAGCCTGTGTTTTAATTTGTTTCTGATTATTAGAAATTCTTTAAGATAGGAGGGGGAATAAAGTATAAATTTTTTCTGCAATTAATTCTATTGTTGAAACTTAAACTTAAATAAAAACAAAGCTGATGTATTTTTACATTATCTATTGTGATGATCAATTGGAATGTTTAGCAGGATTAAAAACAAAATATAAAAAAAAGGAAGGGCATGAAAAGTGTAAACTGAGACTTTAAAAAAAATTATAAATTATGGTTTTGCCTTTTGTTTAATTAATTGGGATTTGGCCAAAATCAATAGCTGATATATTGGTTCAGAATCTTCAAAAAAATATCTGCAACTTAAATAAAAAGACAGAAAATGTTGAGTGGCTAGAGGCAGCAGAAATTTCCTCTTTGGGTACTCTTTTTTTCATCACCACTAGAAACTGCCACTGGGAATGCTGATGCTGCAAAGGACATTGATATGTAGCAGAGGAAAATGGACTAAAATGAAAATTCTGGACAAACCACAAGCATAAAAAGAAATACTTCACCCACAAGACCATCACTGATCGATCAGAGTAGCTATAAAGTTTTACTGAATGAACATTGATTTTATTTTGGCATAATAAAAATATCTAAATATTATTATATGTCTTAATGTTTCAACAATAGAGTGCGGGGTTATTGCTGGGAATTTTGTTATGTTATATTAAATTAGAAAAGGGAGAGAAGGATTAAACCCATATATTCTTTAAATTTGTTATATATATATATATGCATGCAATTTTATTATAATTCATGTGTGAATCATATTAGATGCTTCCTAATAATGTTACAGCTCGATCTTGAAAGATCAAATAGGAGAGGGGAAGATTGGGCCAATCATATGTTTGATGATAAACAACAGAGGAACTTTATGTTGGAATATAGTGTAAGGAACATGTATGCCTTGATGGCTGTAAAAAAATGGAAGACACTTATGCTGTACATTAAGATTAGAAAAAAATATTTAATGTTAGGAAGATCATGTTTGAGTGTTGCCATTCGGCATACTTTTATTAGTTGCCCATGTGTTCACATCTACTTGTTCAGAGTTCTCTGTTGTATATAGGCTAAGTGACAGTGCATGTTCTTCTGAGAATGAAATATTAGTTAAATAATTTGTACTGTATTAAAAAAACTGATAATTTTTGCATTTAAATTTAAGCTTGTATTTTGTTCGTTAACAAAAAGATTCGAGTCAGTTTGAAATTTTATGGAAAAAGAATGTTTTTTTATAAAAAAAATTGAAAGTGAATATAATAAAATCTATTAAATATAATATTTGAGTGTGTGTAATCTAATTTAGTAATTAACCCAGTGTCCATTTGGTTGAAATAAATTTGCTCAGGATTACATTTTAAAAATATATTTAGTGATTGCCAGTCATAAATAAATAAACGACCATGATTATCAAAATCATTATAATCTGGTCCAGGCTCAAATGCTTGGTGGTGAACTTGAACTACCACTGTATTTTTGTAATCTTAGAAAATTTCTGACGATGCCGAAATGTTGTGGCACCGAGAAAAGTTAAAAAAGAAAATGTATTATATATATTGTGGTGGATCAAAACACCATAAATACTGCAAAATTACCAAGATTGCACATATTATCATAGCCAGGAAAAGGATGTCACTTTACCAAGAAGATTTTTCTACAATCATAGTGCATATTTATATATGTAACATAGCCACACAATATTTTATAGTGTAATCTTTTATAGTCTGTAATAATTATAATATATTTTTTCTCCCGACAACCCAATTGCCATTAATACTATAATTAAAGTAATAATAGAAACATGTAATTAGGGCTTCAATAATATTTATTATACTTTTTTTACTACTATCTCATTTTCATTTCTCACTTACTGCAATCTGAACTAGCTCAATCAATTTCAAAAGCAAAATACCTGCCTAAATTAACTCAACTGCTTATTAATTTTATAATGATACTATTATTCAACTTTTGTATATTTTTTTATGAAGAAGTACACCATGACTACTCTATGATGATAATTGCCCAACTTTATTGTTGAGTACCTGTCCAAATAGAGGTAAACAACTAGGTGATCTAATAATGGATTTAGCTGTATATAGCTTTATTCAAACCTTCTACTTTAACTAATGTTAAATAATTTATACTGATCATTAATTGATAGCATAAGTATCCTGTGTTTGTATATGATCAGTGATTTTACTTGGAGGAACAAATTTTCTGGCATAACTGTCCTGTGTTTGCTTATAACTGAAATTTTAACTGACTTTACCTTCCACTTTTTGTCTTTCCATAATTGAGCAATTGAAACTAATGTCTACAAACACACGTATACACCAAAGGTAAATAAAAAATAAAATAACAAAAAATGAAAACAATACAATCTCTCTCATTCTAATTATATCAAAACAAATGATGAATACCATTCAAATAATCCCATATTTTATTGTTGAAACATTTAATATATATCAAACACAATTGACTGATTCTATGTTAATATTATGTTAATTATAGTATAAAAGTTCATTTTAGAAACAGTTTAGAATTATCCCTGGTTAATTGGCTGTTATACTTTTACCATGAGAGTACAGTCCATGAATGATATTTCTGATGTGAATCCTACTCTGGCTCTTGCACACATTCTTGGCTTTCTGGCTGGCTTCCTACTTTCAGAAAATGGAATTTACTCAGGAAACTCCAGGTGCAGCTTGGAAACAGAGTCAATTTTCACAATATGGAAGACGTTGATGCTCTTTAGGTGGAGAATGTTTTCATAGTTATTGTGTAGTAATACTTTTTATAAAAAATTTAATAGTAATTCTTAACAAAAGAAAACTCTGCCATTTATATATTTTTATCTTTTTTCCATCTCTTTCTGCACATTTTAATCACTTTATTTGTGAACAGATTTCACATCTCTTTGATTTATTTCTAGCTAAATTTTGTCATTTAAAATTTTGTCCTTTTCTTCCTTAGGAATTTTTCACTTAAGAAAAATTTATGGATTAATTAGGTACAATACATAACTGATAGATCCTACCAATATTTTAAATGACAAATCCATTTTTCGCTTCGGTTTCAAGAATAGAGTTCCAGTGCAAATGTCTTTAATTTTCCCTCCAACCCCCACAATTTTAATAAAAATAGACAAAAAAAAAAAGCTTTTAAAAAGACTTATACTTCAAGACATTAGTTTATCTTGAATTACAATCAATTTAAATGAATTATAAAAAAACAAATTTGAAATTCTGAATTCTTCATGAGGTAAAAAAACCTAATTGATTTAATAAGATAATGTATTTTTATAAAATTCTCCTATAAACTAATGAAATCATTACTAACTTTTATATATATATTGAAACAATAACTTTCCAAGCCCCTATTGTTTCACCATCAAATCTAATGACACACTCATCTGTGCTAAGTTTGAACCTATTTAAATGATAATAAATTTAAAATTAGCTCATGTCTGTATAAACAGTATTACATATTTACGTGCGAACCAACGCTATAATTAGATAGGATTAGGAAAATTATAGCGTACGAAATTTATTTAATATTTCTAAAAATGTTCGTTATATTATTTAAGTTAAGAGTAAATTATTCATTTTGTTTGTTAATATTGTAAATTCGTATGAGGATATATAATCTGTGTTATATAGAAGAAAGACATGATTTTAAAATATGTAAAAGCTGTTATCTAAAAAATAATATTAAATGTCTTTAAAAATTGTTAAAAGATTTCTTTTTTTAAATATATTTCAGGGAAAAGTTTCTCGAAAATATATTTAAAAGCTATATCAAAATATGTTGGTAAATTATTTTAAATACATATGTAAAAAGGTTTGCATTTTAAAAAAATGTTAAAAGGTTGTTTTTAAATAAAAAGAGTTTCTATTATATGTAAGATTAAAATAAAAGCTGGTCAAGTAATTAAAAAGATTTCTGGTTGTAAACAAGTGTCATTAACGACCACACCTGGAATCTGTAAAAAAGTAAAACTAGTTCAAAATTTACTAATTAAAATCTCCTTAGATAAGATTAAGTTATGTTAAATTCTAAATTGGACAATTGTTTGCAACGAAAAATCTTAATTATAATAATAGCTTATGGAATGTATCTAACATAAGTTATCTAAGATCTGGATTATAAATTTAAAAATATTTAATTAAATTCCTGAGTTTAGTGAGTCTTGAGATGATAGATTTCGATAAGTAAAGATATAAATACTCTGTATTTTTAACAAGTGACAGGACAGCCATATTATTAGAGACAATTGCAGCCTTTCTTCATATTGTTAATGTTTAATATGTCCAGCTAAAGGCGGGCATTTTGTTGCTGTTACTCCGCAGGGAGAACGAGGGTTTCTCTCATCGAAATGCCTGAACCACCATCATGCCGATAGAAGAGACAAGCTTCACAGACAGGAAAAGATGATGCCACCACCCACCCAATCAAACTAACCAAACATACAGCCAAGAACTTGCAGTCCAAATAAATAATACCGGTACCATTTTATTTTTCAAACCGCAGAGCTCTGTGTAAATATATCTATATAAGTTAGCTAACTCTATTTTCAAAATAATTATAAAACTAAATGTAATCAAAACTTAAATCCATTTGATATTTTAAATATGTCATTTGCTATCAAAATTTAATGTTGTTGAAGTTTAAATAATCTGACTATTTTTATATTTTCCATTCACTTCAATGTAAATTATTTAGTTTAAAATTATATCACTGCGGTTGTGACTATATTTTTTTTGTTTATTTTAAATGCTTATTATATTTTATATGCCAATATTTCGAAACAGTGGGCACTTAATTTCATGTTTTTTGTAAGAAGATATTATTTGAAAATCTTCGCGTAATTTGTTTATAGCATCAACTTTCTGGGCTGTTTTGTAATCCTTTTTTTTATTATTTAAATGATTTAATATGTGAAATGTGTCTCTTTTAATCAACCATTAGAAACTTAACTTTATAGTTTTATTAAGAATCAAATTTAGCCTTGATCGTATTTATAAATATATTTGTCATTTGAGTTCTTAAGTCCATAGAAATATACTTTCCCTTTTTAAAGTATTTATTATCTATAAGTAATCTAATAGATCGAGCATGTCAAAGTACAGATGTATTAATATTCCCTTTTGTAGCATAGACATTTATTATCAGGCTACACAAGAGTTGGTTCCAATTTGATAGAGCTAATATGCTATTGTCTCGTATTTCATACTATGAAATATACTATTCTTTGCTTGGCGGATGTGATATATTATTTTATAAAATTATTCTCATTTTGCTGCTATACAGAATATACATATATCAAGATGGAGCCACGACATTGCCAGCATATCTTCTCTTATAGAGTAGAGCAGTAGTGAAGCCTGAGCCAAGGCCAGGTTAGCACGTAAGTCCCCCGCCATTTCCTGAACACAATGTTCCTTTTATGCAGCATTGTGATTGGTTACAGGGTACCGGCGTTTGTCGCAAGAACTGTGAAGTTATTTCATCCATCTGCAGCGTGACTTTTCCTATTATTGTTTACCTGTGCCATAGCACATTGGTAAAATCTTATTTCAGCCAACTCTCCCACCTTAACATAACATTTCAGCATTCTGAGATTTTCTCTCGAAAGCCATGTTCAATCGATCTTTACTTGAGTTGGTTTATGCGCTCATTATTAAGTCATATTGTATTTTTAGTAAATGAATTCATGATCAAAGTTCAATATAATTATTTATATAACAGCCACAAATTTAATAGGATTTGGCTTAACTAGATTTATAGACATAACATAGTGATTGATTATGTATTAATTGTAAAGCAATTCATAAGATTGACACATGTTAAACCCATCTATGAAAATTTAATGATTATTTATGTAAACCTATTTTGAATTACCCAATGTTTGCATACATTCTACGCTGAAATGCTATTGTAAATAAATGAAATATGGATAGAAGAATTGTAAATAAATGTATAATTAGTTTAATGTATTTCATTCTCTGTCTCGTTATTGATCTAATTCAATCCAATTCTAATTATTATTTATAGACTATATATGTGAAAACTATGCATTAAGTTAAATTAAATTAGTGATATATTTTAGTCAATTAAGAACCTCTCTTTTAATTATCCAGACTTATTGCTTCTCTGTGACCTACGTCGGCCATGTGGAAAGAGTTAAACTATGTATAATTTCAAGGTGGTCATTCATAGGGTCTTGAGTCTTGGAATCCTGGCTCACAAGTTGAAGTGTGGTCAGACTTGGGATGTCACAGTCCTAGTCTGGTCAGCTTCAGTCTCTGTTACGCAAATGTACAAACTTGACTGTTACAATATAACAGCCAGCTTATTAAGATAGGGATTTTTTTTAGGTAATTCCAACACTTTCCCCTTCCTTTATTAAAAATTGAGGATGAAATAAAAAAAAAAAAATAATAAAAATTAAAAAAATTAAAATATAGATTTCTTTTTTAAAAAAAAATAAAAAAAAAAAAAAAATATATATTATAACGATCCAAAGATAGTGAGACTTAATGTAATCTACACTACAGGGTGCCAATAGGCATTTGAACCTAGAAAAATTTATAAAGTAGGCAGATACGTAAGTCAAAAAAAATATATTGGTTGATTCCGGTCTTTAGCCCATTGTCACTAGCTCAGTGGAATAGCAGAGATTTATATTTTATAAATTTTTATCTAAGAATATTTTTTTTAAAAAAGAATAAAATAAGCCACTGCCAGTAATTATATACACAAACATTTATTAACGCACATGTAAATATATAATTTAACATTATTCTTTTAGTATGTTTACTTTAACATTTAACATTATTTTTAACTTTTATTTTAGATTTTAATTTACATTTTAATTTTTATACTATTAGAAGTTCGCACAGATGGATTTATAAAAGTTTGTTTTATAATGTTAAGTATAGATCGCTTACATATATTACATGGTCAAAAACATTTCAAAATAAACATAAATGATCAAAATATAAAATCACTGGTGAAATTGCAGAGGGAAATTTATAAGAAACCCAATAGCATTTATCATAAGATGCCGCATTGACATCAATGACTTAAAAGACATCTGAATAAACACATTTTAGATACTCACCATAAGGTATCATTATTTACCAAATGTCTATATATTTTGATCAAATATGAAAACCAAACTCATAATTGACCGATAACGAATCCATGCAAGCATCTATACCCAGCTTAAATTTAATGCATTTTTATTTAGAATGTTGAGTGTGAATAGACTACATAGATTTGCATTTGCAAGAAAATATTCTATCCTTATTTAATCTTAGGCCAAAAGTTCGCAGTCAAACCAATGTTAATTCATCTGATATATCGATGCATTCAATGTAATACGAATATGGCAGCACAAATGGCTAAGAGAAGAAATTGCCTCTCATCAGATAGGAATACTACATCTATCTGACAAAAAGAGCAATTAAAAAAACACCCTACAAAAGGACTGCGGTCATTTTGCTGACTTACGAATCACATTCCATAGGTCAAAAAGGAAGTGTGCGGCATATAATGTGATTCTGCTGGTAGCAAATCTCATACTACATCTACTAATCACACCAATATATCCAATCCATTGACCCAATTTAACTACGAAATAAATAACCTAAGATTACCCTTCCCTAATATAACATTACAAATCTATATAGCCATTCATGCCCAACTTAAGTTTAACATTTATATAATTTAGTCTAACGAAAAACAAAAATCATAATAAAACTTAAAAGAACAAAAAAATAAATGGAAATGATTTTAAATAAAAAAAATACATCAAATATTATGAATATTAATTTACATTGGTCAGATAGGATTCCATTTGCATTATTTACTAAAAGGTTTAGAATTAAGAGTTCTTATTGTTTTCAAATGAATATAAAGTTTTTACGATTTGTAAAATGTCCAGCTTTATCCGTAGCTTGCCATTTGAATGTGAATTCCCACGCCATCCTAAAGGTTGGTATTCAGAAGGCCATTTTATTTATTTATCCAGAGGTTTTTTATTTTAGCTCATCCTCAATGTAGAAAATGATGTTTCATTTTTTTTAACAACTGAAGGAATTGAAAGTATGTCTTTCAATCCCTTCACCTCCAACTCCACACTAACACATATCTGTCCTCTTATAATAACTTTTCTTTACTCAACTAAACATTTTATTATCAAACTTTTTCTTTTATATGTAACTTTAGGATCCAATGCACATTACATCATCATTGATGATGATCCTTCCATTGCGGTTCGATTTCCCGATGGATTTCTCTCATTTGCTATTAGTTTCTATTGTTTTTCTATCTGACCATTGCTTATACATTTAAATGCCCAAAGGCTAGTTCACTTTGACTAATTAAAATAATCATTTCCATTTCTGATTAATTAATGTGTTTTCCAAACTTAAAGATATATTTTTATCTCTAAATCTTTTTTAAGTTTTTGCTTTTAAAATACTTTTTTTATTTTTAATAAAGTTTTATTTTAATAATTTTTTTTCATCTGTGCGATTATATATATATGAGTTTAGTATAGAATTTTAATTTTCAATTTTTAATTCTTAAAAAGGAAGTTTTATTTGCGAACTTTTATTCTTTTCATGTTTACTAATAAAAAAACAATGTAACGTCATCTGTGCCTGTTACATATCAGTAAACTTGCTTAAAAAAAATAAACAAAAAAAAATATTTTACTTAGGGTTAGTAATTACGGTACATGATTAACGAAAATTTACAAAAACATCCAGTTAGTAATTTTACAAAAAGACTATATACAAAAAAGAAAAATGTTTACTATCGTTTTCCTAAGGACCAATCATGTTTATGCCTCCTCCCCCCAAGAATTCTATTTTCTCTATATTTCATTTCTAACAAACGGCATGACAAGCAAATTATATAAATTATTTATTTAAGAAGGTTGCATTGAGGTAAATATGTTTTAAGAAATAATGGGTTTATACATGTATATTTGCAGCACAATTATAAATACCACCAACTTATTTATGACTGACTGAAATGCTTACATAGGATTACACTGAAGTAATTTCCCAAACAGTTCTCATCATAAGGTACCATATTTACAATCATAAATTTACGTGGCTGTGCGCACCTATACATGTTAAAGCATTATATATATTAACAAACAAAAAAAAATATTAATTGCAACCTTTTGACTTTCTTTTTAACAAAATACAATTTAATATTGTTAATACTTTCTCGTGTTTAATATATGTGCTATTTCTTTCTAGCAGTGCTTTTATAAGATTTAAAGTATACGAATTTATGTAAACAGACAAAAATATTTCATTTTGAAAAAAGAAATTTACACAGGGCCCTCATGGTTTATTAAAGATTGGCCCAAGTTGAGTTGCCAGTTATAACGATCCGGAGATAGTGAGACTTAATGTAATCTACACTACAGGGTGCCACTAGGCATTTGAACCTAGAAAAATTTATAAAGTAGGCAGATACGTAAGTAAAAAAAAATTATATTGGTTGATTCTGGTCATTAGCCCATTGTCACTAGCTCAGTGGAATAGAAGATATGTATATTTTATAAATTCTTATCTTGTGTTGTTAGCCAAGAGGTATCGCAGCCGCCATGCAAGCAAGTAGTTGGTTGCAGACGGTTGTGGGTTCACGTCCCGGCCGATGCTATGACATATAAGAAAAAAAGAATATTTTTTTAAAAAAGAATAAAATAAGCCCCTGCTAGTAATTATACACACAAACATTTATTAATACACATATAAATATAAAATTTAACATTATTCTTTTAGTATGTTTACTTTAACATTTAGCATTATTTTTAACTTTTATTTTAGATTTTAATTTACATTTTCATTTTTATACTATTAGAAGTTGGCACAGATGGATTTATAAGAATTTGTTTTATAATGTTGAGTATAGATCAGTTACATAGATTACATGGTCAAAAACATTTCAAAATAAACATAAAACGATCAAAATATAATATCATTGGTGGAATTGCAGAGGGAAATTTATAAGAAACCCAATAGTGCATTGACACCAATAAATTAAATGACATCTGAATAAATACATTTTAGATACTCACCGTAAGGTACCATTATTTACCGAATGTCTATATTTTGATCAAATATGAAAACCAAAAACATAATTGACCGATAATGAATCCATGCAAGCGTCTATACCCAGCTTAAATTTAACGCATTTTTATTTAGAATGTCGAGTATGAATAGACTACATAGATTTGCATTTGAAAGAAAATATTCTATCCTTATTTAACCTTAGGCCAAAAGTTCGCAGTCAAACCAACGTCAATTCATCTGATATATTGATGCATTCAATGTAATATGAATATGGCAGCACAAAAGGTTAAGAGAACAAATTGCCTCTCGTCAGATAGGAATAGTACATCTATCTGATAAGAAGAGCAATAAAAAAATTCCTTGGAAAAGACTGCGGTCATTTTGCTGACTTACAAATCACATTCCATAGGCCAAAAAGGAAGTGTGCGGTGTATAAAATGATTCTGCCCATAGCGAATCTCATACTACATCTACTAATTACACCAATATATCCAATCCATTGACCCAATTTAACAATGAAACAAATAACCTAAGATTACTCTCCCCTAATATAACTTTACAAATCTATATAGCCATTCACGCCCAACTTAAGTTTAACATTTATATAATTTAGTCTAACGAAAAAAAAAATCATAATAAAACTTAAAAGAACAAAAAAAATAAATGGAAATGATTTTAAATAAAAAAAAATACATCAAATATTATGAATATTAATTTATGTTGGTTAGATAGGATTCTATTTGTATTATTTACTAAAAGGTTTAGAATTTAGAGTTCTTATTGTTTTCAAATGAATATAAAGTTCTTACAATTTTTAAAATGTCCAGCTTTATCCATTGCTTGCCACTTGAATGCGAATTCCCGCACCATCCTAAAGAGGTTGGTATTCTGTAGGCCATTTTGTTTATTCATCTGGAGGTTTTTTACTTTAGCTAGTCCTCAATCTAGAAAATGATGTTTCATATTTTTTAACAACTGAAGGAATTGAAAGTGCGTATTTCAATCCCTTCACCTCCAACTCTGCACTAACACATATCTGTCCTCTTGCAATAACTTTTCTTTACTCAACTAAACATTTTATTATCAAACTTTTTTTTATATGTAACTTTAGGATCCAATGGACATTATGTCATCGTTGATGATGATCCTTCCGTTGAGGTCTGATTTCCCGATAGATTTCTCTCATTTGCAATTACTTTCTATTGTTTTCCTATCTGACCATTGCTTATATATTTAAATGCCCAAAGGGTAGCTCACTTTGACTAATTAAAATAATCATTTCCATTTGTGATTAATTAATGTGTTTTCCAAACTTAAAGATATATTTTTATCTCTAAATCTTTTTAATTTTTTGCTTTTAAAATACTTTTTCTATTTTTAATAAAGTTTTATTCTAATAATTTGTTTTCATCTGTGCGATTTATATATATATATATATATATATATGAGTTTAGTATAGAATTTAATTTTCAATTTTTAATTCTTAAAAAACTAAGTTTTATTTGCGAACTTTTATTCTTTTCATGTTTACTAATAAAAAAACAATGTAATGTCATCTGTGCCCGTTACAATATATATATATATATATATATATATATATATATATTGTCTATATATATATATATATATATATATATATATATATATATATTATACCGAGACAAAGTCAGTATATGTAAACACACACACACTCAAGCAATGTAAAATACTCTATTTTATTTTCTTACAACTTATGATAAAAAATAGAGATAGTTTTCTTTCCATACTTTCTAAAATACACTTGTAAAATAAAATATTAATATGTCTAATTAAATAGTTTAAGGCTTTAACATAATTTACTAAAATAATATTCTTTAAAATGAAAAATAATATGCCGTTATAAATATCAATAAATAATTTATACTTGTATATGCCGCGGGGGTAATTAAAAAGGGATATTTTAAATTATAATTGTAGTAAAAGTAAAAGCTTATAGAAATGATTTTGAGAAAGATTAAATGCTCGACTTTTAGCTAATGTAAATTTCATTGTTCTCGTAAGACACGCACACACGTATGCATCCAAGGTGTGAATGAATATAAGATTGTTAACTGAGATTGCTATATGAGATTGCCTAAACATAAGATTGCCTTAAGCACATGGATTGAGTTGGACACAGACCCCAACGACAACTCTAAGAACATGGAACTCTGGGGGGAGATTGGATCCTCAGATAAGATCCAACCCATATAAATATCAAGCAAAATCTAAAGAGGTCAACTGAACTGTTAAAAAATGTTAAGTTAAGCTAAGTCAAATTGTCAATTTTCTTTCAATTCAAGTCAAAATTCAATTTAATTCAATTACTTCGTTTGTGCTATCCGTATTCAAGATGATCACTGTGAAATTAATATTTAGAGCGTCGGTTGTCATGAGGGGCTAGGAAACCCTTCAGTGATTGATCGACGCTCCGCCACCAGAACATCTCCGTCACTATGAATACTTAATAATATTACCATCTGAAATTAGTGCTCCAACCATTCCAATAATGTTCCGTGAAATATATGATCGTCCAGACTTATTACGCTCAACTTTAAAAGAAATGAATAACTCCATTATGGAAAACATCTTCTCCCATGTTCGAACCACCACTTACTTAGAAGCAGCGGAAGACTAAGCCAAAATCCTAGGTAAACACTTTTATTTTTTATGCTTTCATTCATTCCATACGTAAACTTTTAAAAAAGGCAATCTCATAAGTAACTAACTTTGATTTTCGTAAAATAAACTATAAAATGTTCCGTAATTCATTATATTTAAAAACTTATTATTGTAACTTATTATTGTAATCTCAACCTTCGTAAAATCAAACACTATGCAATCCCTCAAATTTAAAACTCAGGACTTTCAAATATGAACTTTGACCCTAATTATTATTTTATAAATTAGAACACTTACCTTCAAAATATAAAAAAAGAAATTTATATTCTACCATCCATATTTTATGATATTTAATATGTTCTTTTCTGTGCAAGTGCGTAAATGCGTGTGTGTGCGTGTAAATAAAACTTTTAATCAATGTTGCTTTCTTTTATATTTAATAAATTTGTTCAGTATTTAAAACAAGTCGAGCATTTCTCAAATCATTTCCTATAATTAAATCTTTATTTTATATTTTCGTTTTGATTATTAATAAAGTTATCATTTATTCATATAATTAATTATATTACTTTAGATTTATCTTTCTTAACCTTTGTTTCTTTTTTTTTAAAATGTCATTTACAAACATCGTGCCGTAAGTCACGATGTTTATTTATTTAATTATTCCGTAGTTAAGATAGATGTAAGAGTTGGGAGGGTCTATTATAAAAAGTATAAATAAATGTCAATAAATTATAAGTAAAGCTGGAGTAAATAATTCTACCGGACGGTATGATATGGGGGGATGATCTTATAGCTTCTAATTGTTTCGAGACATAAATGAATTATCGTATTGGTTCCAAATAACCAATGACCAGGTCCAATGCTTGGATCGACCTATTAATCAATCAAGCGTCTTATCCATTAGTTAATATAGTGTCTTTTACCAGAAGAGTAATTTAGAAATAATTACATCGCGACCCTGAGTGACACTATTGGTCCATGCTGGGAGTTTGAGCTTGTGGGAGGGATTAGACTTGAAATCGTTTTGATATGACGTAAGGTGATGCAGAAGTTAAATTGTAATTAAATTATCGTATCTGGCGCCCCCTTGTATTGAGAGTGAACAATTATCGATATAAGAAAATAAATAAAGCTTTACGCTATGTCATGTTTGTTTCGGAGCTCTCGATCTCTTTTAGGAACGTACGGATAAAGATAGATAGACCGTACGGTAACAATTGGCGCTTCCAACGTGAGGCTAATACAAATGACGCTTCCAAACATGAAGCTAATACAAATAAAGTTTTAGAGAAGCAAATCAAAATATTAGCCAAAAGCGGCCGAACCTCGTAAAAGACGCAAAACTTTTTTCATGTAAACAAAAACTTTGGACGAATACAAAGGGAGAAAAGGAAAATAATAAACGGAACAAAATACAGCGATTCATAATATCGCAAATCTTTTAATAAAAAAAAAACATTTGGAGCCGGAGCGAAATAAAATAAAAAAAAAAATATAGCGGGAGATAGAGGCGTGGACGTCAATTAATCACTTTTATCATAAATAAATAAATAAAGAAATAAAATAATCACGTTCCTGTAAGCATCCACAAAAAGTTATAACAGTTTAGATATAAATAAAGAAAGAAAAAAATCTTTTATCAAATGGACAGCAATAACGATACTGCGTGGGAGGAGGAGGAGAGCAAAGAGGATAAAGAAGAGACCGAATCAGACATAAAAATACTCATAAGAATGATGAGCCAAATGATGAGAGAGTGAGGGAAGATAGGGAAGAAAGAAGGAGAGAGAAAGGAGGATAGAGAGGAACTCATTAGGGAGATACAAAAATAATGAAGGGAGCAAGGAGGTCAGGGAGGAGGAGAGCAAAGAGCAAATAAAGACCAAGAAATAAAGACGAAATCACTGCAATAAAGGTAGAGATGGCACAGCAAAAGCGAGATAGAAGAAGCAAAGGCGGAATTGGAGGACGTAAGACGAAAGGTGGACGCGATAGATAGAAAGATAGAAGGAGTCGAGCCACAACAGAACATACCGAGAGAGATTATGGCCGAACGTCTGGAGGAATTGGAAAGGAAATTCGATCGGAGAATAAATGTGCGGGAACCGAGCCAGTCGTGGGCCAAAAGGCAAATAAAAATTGAAATCTTCAGGGCAGGTGAAACAGAGTCCGTGGACCATGTGGGAGCGCACGGACCTGTTCTCTGAGCCTCTAAGCCGGAGCCGGACAAAATCAATATTGCCAGCACATACCTGCAAGGACCAGCTAGAGATTGGTGGCGAACGATCAAGTTTAAACCTAGATCATTCGTGGAGTATCGAGAAGAGATCCTACGAAGCTTTTGGAACACCACCAGACAAGAGGGGATCTACTTCCACATCACCAATGAAAAGTACGGGTTCAAACCTACCGAGACGATAACCCAGTTCTATTACAGGCAGGTGGCCGGCCTCCAGCAGCTGCCAGCGTATCACATGACGGAAGAGCAAATCGTCTCGATCATCCGACACAACATGCCGATAGACATCAGGCGGATGATGATAGGCCGGGATGACAAAGGCATCCACGAGATGGGGGAGGCCATAGCCAAGTTCGAGCGAGCGGAAGGCCGGGGAAGGCAGATAGAGAGGTCGAGACAAGAACCAGAGAGGAGAAAGCTACCACCAGATCGATACTAATGAAAATTTAGGCTAAAAACATGCTGACGAACACGGATTTGCCAAAGGAATACGACTACCGAAGCACAATTTATAAACAACTGGAACTGAAGGAAAATGACCTCGGACCGGAAAGGACCTACACGTCGCATCACATCATACAATAACAAGGGGGGAAGGGGGGTTAATAAAGCATCTTTTCAATCAAAGCCAACCACAGATAACTAACATGAAAGGAAACTATTCGAGATAAATAAGTCAACATTTCTGAAAGCCATTTTAAATAAGTCAATATTTCTGAAAGCCATTTTTAATAAGTCAATATTCCTGAAAGCCATTTTAGATCAAAGAACGTCGCCCGACTTCAACTAGACCACCTAAAGAAAGAAAGAAAAGCCGGATCACGAGAGTGCTCTATTAGTGTTCCTTCCCTCACTATTTACCATTGTGTTAGGAGGTACAGAGCTCGGATATTTCGAATGCTTATTGTACTATAAAAGATTATTCGCTACCTCGTACATGTTGTCGTTTTTGCAGAGGGGACTTCAGAAAGGTCCATCCCCCTGCCTTCCATTAGATAGGCCGTAAGAGAATGTCTATAGGTTCGTAACCTTGCATCGCGGGACTTTGGAAATGTCCATCCCCATGCCAACCTTCCACCCAGGGTGCCTGTACCAGATTGGGCAAGATATACCAATTATGGCACACCGAGTTTAGTTCGTAGATGTCAATCCGAGCCTGACCACATGACCTGCCACTTCGTTCTTTATGTGAGGGGAAGTCGAACTGAAAGATAGTCGGCTTACACGGAGCGGAGCAAAGAAAGAGGGAGAGAAAGAAAATAAATAATTTTATTGTGAAAAAATTAAAATGCCAAACCTCACATTTTAATTTTTTTTGGACGGATCGCGGGGATATATACCGAGACAAAGTCGGTATATGTAAACACACACACACTCAAGCAATGTAAAATACTCTATTTTATTTTCTTACAACTTATGATAAAAAATAGATATAGTTTTCTTTCCATACTTTCTAAAATACACTTGTAAAATAAAATATTAATATGTCTAATTAAATAGTTTAAGGCTTTAACATAATTTACTAAAATAATATTCTCTAAAAATGAAAAATAATATGCCATTATAAATATCAATAAATAATTTATACTTGTATATGCCGCGGGGGTAATTAAAAAGGGATATTTTAAATTATAATTGTAGTAAAAGTAAAAGCTTATAGAAATGATTTTGAGAAAGATTAAATGCTCGACTTTTAGCTAATGTAAATTTCATTGTTCTCGTAAGACACGCACACACGTATGCATCCAAGGTGTGAATGAATATAAGTTTGTTAACTGAGATTGCTATATGAGATTGCCTAAACATAAGATTGCCTTAAGCACATGGATTGAGTTGGACACGGACCCCAACGACAACTCTAAGAACATGGAACTCTGGGGGGAGATTGGATCCTCAGATAAGATCCAACCCATATAAATATCAAGCAAAATCTAAAGATGTCAACTGAACTGTTAAAAAATGTTAAGTTAAGCTAAGTCAAATTGTCAATTTTCTTTCAATTCAAGTCAAAATTCAATTTAATTCAATTACTTCGTTTGTGCTATCCGTATTCAAGATGATCGCTGTGAAATTAATATTTAGAGCGTCGGTTGTCATGAGGGGCTAGGAAACCCTTCAGTGATTGATCGACGCTCCGCCACCAGAACATCTCCGTCGCTATGAATACTTAATAATATTACCATCTGAAATTAGTGCTCCAACCATTCCAATAATGTTCCGTGAAATATATGAATCGTCCAGACTTATTACGCTCAACTTTAAAAGAAATGAATAACTCCATTATGGAAAACATCATCTCCCATGTTCAAACCATCACTTACTTAGAAGCAGCGGAAGACTAAGCCAAAATCCTAGGTAAACACTTTATTTTTTATGCTTTCATTCATTCCATACGTAAACTTTTAAAAAGGCAATCTCATAAGTAACTAACTTTGATTTTCGTAAATTAAACTATAAAATGTTCCGTAATTCATTATATTTAAAACTTATTATTGTAACTTATTATTGTAATCTCAACCTTCGTAAAATCAAACACTATGCAATCCCTCAAATTTAAAACTCAGGACTTTCAAATATGAACTTTGACCCTAATTATTATTTTATAAATTAGAACACTTACCTTCAAAATATAAAAAAGAAATTTATATTCTACCATCCATATTTTATGATATTTAATATGTTCTTTTCTGTGCAAGTGCGTAAATGCGTGTGTGTGCGTGTAAATAAAACTTTTAATCAATTTTGTTCAGTATTTAAAACAAGTCGAGCATTTCTCAAATCATTTCCTATAATTAAATCTTTATTTTATATTTTCGTTTTGATTATTAATAAAGTTATCATTTATTCATATAATTAATTATATTACTTTAGATTTATCTTTCTTAACCTTTGTTTCTTTTTTTTTTAAAATGTCATTTACAAACATCGTGCCGTAAGTCACGATGTTTATTTATTTAATTATTCCGTAGTTAAGATAGATTTAAGAGTTGGGAGGGTCTATTATAAAAAGTATAAATAAATGTCAATAAATTATAAGTAAAGCTGGAGTAAATAATTCTACCGGACGGTATGATATGGGGGGATGATCTTATAGCTTCTAATTGTTTCGAGACATAAACGAATTATCGTATTGGTTCCAAATAACCAATGACCAGGTCCAATGCTTGGATCGACCTATTAATCAATCAAGCGTCTTATCCATTAGTTAATATAGCGTCTTTTACCAGAAGAGTAATTTAGAAATAATTACATCGTGACCCTGAGTGACCCTATTGGTCCATGCTGGGAGTTTGAGCTTGTGGGCGGGATTAGACTTCGAAATCGTTTTGATATGACGTAAGGTGATGCGAGAAGTTAAATTGTAATTAAATTATCGTATCTGGCGCCCCCTTGTATTGAGAGTGAACAATTATCGATATAAGAAAATAAATAAAGCTTTACGCTATGTCATGTTTGTTTCGGAGCTCTCGATCTCTTTTAGGAACGTACGGATAAAGATAAATAGACCGTACGGTAACAATATGCAAAACCATAAAACAATACAATACTAGATTAAATCAAAAATTTTATCAAAACCTTACACCACCATGGTTTCATCTACTGCAAACAGACCTTCTCAAGTGAAAATCAAATCAAAGAAAGTAATAATATATATATATATATATTACTTTCTTTGGTTTGATATATATATATATATATATATATATATATATATATATATATATATATATATATACAAACAAACAAACCTTTCCACAATTCATTTCAAACTTCACCTTCCCTTAATATCAAAAGAAGTCTTCATAAGATGGATAGCCTCAGAATCAAGAAGTTTTATCATCAAAGTTTCCCTTTTTTTAACTCATTATAACAATATTCTATGACTGTATTCAATTCATGAATATATAAATCTGAGTCACAGAATATTGTTTAACAATGCTTGAGTTCTTTTTTATGAAAAGTATGAATTAAAAAGAATAATAAAGGAGACTTTGATGATAAAACATCTTGATTCTGAGGCAATCAATCTTATGGACTTCTTTTGATATGAAGGGAAGGTGTAACCTCAATTTCATTTCATTTCATTTATTTCAAGAAGCTAGTTGATCGAATCTAACCTTAGAAGGAAATAAGAATGGCTAGTGTGTTTATCTACTGATATTAATAATAAGATTAATTATGCCTGGGTGCCAAATTGCAACTATAAATCATAATGCCTACCAGAAATCATCTTAATCCTCCATTCTTATGACTATAGAAGATAATGGAGAAAGTACTTAAATTGCCTCTCAAAAAAATATAATGTTGCTAAATACAACTCAATTTATAGTGGTCTTCGTTTCAAACATAGCATGAATTATTCAAATGTTTCATGATAAAATTTATTACTAAATGAATAATAATGAGACAACTTTCTTCCACAACTTTAATATAAATATCTGATCTTGAGTGGTAACTATGAAAATGTTGTATGCATTTCTTATTCATATGTGACTGGAAATAAATTAGTAATCAATGCAGAGAACTCACAATTTATGCTTATAATAAAAAAATATTATTTAATTTTAATATAGGATAAAATATTACAAATAAATCCTTCCCATTTAATTTCATTACTTTATTTTTTGTTCTCAGCATCTATCACTTTTAATAGCTACAATTATATAACATGGAATGTCTGTGTTATGTTCTCTAATCTGATAACTCTTAATCCTATTTCCTTAAACACACATCTAACCTTTCAATCAACTATCAATTCATGATCATTATTATAATAATAGTATTTCCAAATTTATTATTTATGCTACTTGATTTCCAAGCTAGCTCCTAAATTTAATAATCAAAATACTCTTTTTCAAGTCTAGATCTGCCAATGAAGTGCAATTATTACTAACTGATTGCATTCCAGTGGATATGATCCCAACTTTTGCCAAATTAAACTTTAATTACTAGTGGGAATCACATTAAATACTGAAAGCAGGAAAGGGACTTTATGTCTGCTCTCAATATTCATCACATTGCAATGAAGCAAATGATTAAATTTAATAAACCTAAATTAACTATTTTTTTCATCTTATTCTATTTTATATCATCTGTTTGCTCAAATTTAATTAATAATTTTAAATCTATCATATTTTGCCAAAGTAAACTATGGAAATAAACCATGGACATTAATCATATAAATCGATCAAGAAAATTACTTATGTAAGTGAAATATGGAAATCGATCATAAAAATGAATTATGCAAATAAACTATGAAAATGAATTAATATAAAACAGAATTATGTGAATCAACTATGAAATCAATCAATATAAAAATGGATTATATGAATCAATAATGGAATCAATCAATATAGAATTAATAGTATAAATCTAAATGTGATCTAATATTAGTTCTAGATATAGGTGCTAGATGTAGATTCTGGAGATATTCGAAACATTAAACCAAGACACATGTAATTTTATAATAATAACAAATCTTTATTACAACAACAACAACAATAATAATAATAATAATAATAATAATAATAATAATAATAATAATAATAATAATAATAATAATAATAATAATAATAATAATAATAATAATAATAATAATAAAACACACTTATATATATAATATCATTACCCTCAAATATTATATGATATGAGATTTACTAAAGAATAATACTGATGACATGTAATACATACTTAAATTAACTAAATTTCTAAATAAGTTATTCATTGTCTTGTCCCATCTATTAGTTGAATATTAAAAATGCTTAGCACAGAATCAGAATTCTGCATTTAAATATAATATGAAATACTCTTTTAACTTTCAAAGAACCTATAAATTTCTGATCCCCCATTCATTGCATTCATTATCAATTGGACTATTTGAAAATAACTATCAATTTTAATTATTTCAACAGGCAATAATAAATAATTATCAATTTTAATTATTCCAACAAGCAATAATCCTTTATATTTCCTATGAAAAGGATAATGTGACATGAAAAATCTGTCATTGGTCCTGCAAATGGGTTTAAATTCAAAAACTATAATTTTACATTTATGCATGCCAAACATTCATGCGCATGTTGCCACCAACTTGACAATATTCAATTTATTATCCTTCACAAAATCCGACTATAGACCAATCAGCTTCTGAATTAAAATCTTTGTTATCCCCTCTATTAACATTCACATCTGACTGAAACCCTAAACCAAAACATTTTTATCCAATCTCTATATATTCTATAACACTATGTGGCTTTACTCCACACATATCAGTGCCTCAGTAAGGGAAATTAAAAAAACAACAACTCCCAACTTCAAGTGTTCGCATTAGCCAGAGAGAGGTCTTCTCTGAGACCTAGAATCATGTGAGGAACTCTTGCTCTACACACTTATTCTATATAGGCATGCACAACATTTTTCACAACTCTAATAATAACTTTATCAATAATTCCCTGCATTAATAAAAATAAATGGAGCTGGAAACTGGTCTAAGATTGTGCATAAACAATGAGATAGTTATTTCCTATCTATCACTTCTGAGGTGATAAAATAACTCTACCTCACTAATAACAAGCATTTATAGCTTTACATATACACACACATATATTGATTACAGTCCAGATAAATGACAAAGACTAGCCAGATCTCGAATCAAAAACATAACTATCTCAATTTAAACAGTCAAGCACACAGCAACACCCATCCAATATCTATATTAATAACAGATCACATCAACATATTATGGAATAGCAATGATTTTTATATGATCATCCAATCACTCTTTATAATCTAATATGAAGCATAAAATTTTGTCAATAAAAATATTTTGTATCTCTTTTTTTTACAAATATGTAAGCATTTATACTTCATCATTTTTTTTTACTTCAATGTGTCTTATGGAACAAAATCATTTTTCTTTTCTTTTAACATTTTAAACACTTAAAAAATTTAAAATCAATATAATCATTAGTTAAAGTTTCTATTAAACATGCTACATATTATATAAATAAAGCAACATAAATAATCAATATTAAACATTACACTCTTTCCATTGTCTCTTTCCTTTGAGGCTATGTTGGAAGACTTGATATTATTGTTCACCAGTTAATTACTGTTCAGTTCATTTTGTTTTGGAGATAGCTATAGGTACTATTATAGATGCACATACAGTATTTTTAATCAAGATGTAGCTACACTGACAATTAATAGTAGTTTAAAAGAGTCATGCAGATCACTTTTCCATTTTGAAGATTTTCTTTCATGGGTTTGAATTTAGATGCTTCTTCCTTTTTCCATTTAGGTTTACAACACAGTCAAATTAAGTATATTTTATTATTAAAATATGAATTGGCTATTTAACTTTATATAAAAGTAAGATTGTTCTCTTTTTAAATGAATTTTGAGAAACCAAATATAAATACCAATACACTGCATACAAAGTCTTTTATTAAGAGTTGATTTGTTCATAATTGACTTTAGAGAAAGAGAAATGCACACCATTTATGTCTGGTTTAGCATTTTATTTTCAAACAATTCATATACACTTCTTAACAAGTTAGGTTGATCTTTTTGAGAGAAACAAAAAAAATCAGAAAAAACTTCCAGAGATAAATTGGCTAGTTAATTTGAATTAGTCAGTCAGTTCTGAATTAGCCAGTTCCCCTTCACTTTCTTCAGCCTTTCATAGGAAAATGAAAAAAAATCTGTTTTCTCTAATCTTGATTTCTTTCAGGAATTAACCATTTATAGACCATCTGTTAACTGTTAGCTTTAACTTCTCATTTATAGCTCTGTGGTGGGTGATTTATGAAAACCAATTAAAAGAAATCAAATTAAAAATATTTAAGATTGCTGACAATTTTTGAAAAATAAATGTTACATAAATAATTTTCTATTTAGACTTAAATTTTGGAGTTGCAAATAACAAATCAAAACACATTCATTTTACCCTATATATTAAATAATACAGAACCCTATGTATAAATTTTTATAAAGGGAGAAAAATAAATAAATCTATATATCTGTATCACACACACATACATAGGTATGCAGAACATTGAATAGAAACCTGCTTATTCAGAATCATATGAGCATAAAATATCCTTTATTCACAATAATATAAAATGTCTTTTCCAATTTTCTATAATTTTGAGCCTATTCTCATAAAAAGAACTGGCAAACTAAAATTAATTATAATTAGTTCAATTTCAATTTTCACTAACTTTTTATTGATAAACATTAAGATTCATGAAGACTCTTTATTTTAGACATATAAATATATATTTTTCAAATATAGTGCATACAAAAACACTCCACCCTTCATTACATAATGCTAGCTATTATTTCAAACAAATTCAAACAGATTCAATCTATATATGTGAGGTTTAAAGTACCCAGTTATCAATTTCCCAAATAAAACTTTTCAATTTTTTCTTGAGCTAAAAAAATTTTTTTTTGCCTATAAATAGTTCATTTTCTCATCATTGGTTTATACATGACATAAAACAAGGGTTACATTATATATATATATATATATATATATATATATATATATATATAATGTAACCCTTGTTTTATGTATATATATATATATATTATGGGCACATACTTACATTACATTGTTTTTTATTAGTAAACATGAAAAGAATAAAAGTTCGTAAATAAAACTTCCTTTTTAAGAATTAAAAATTGAAAATTAAAATTCTATACTAAACTCATATATATAAAATTGCACAGATGAAAAAAAAATTATTAAAATAAAACTTTATTAAAAATAGAAAAGGTATTTTAAAAACAAAAACTTAAAAAGATTTAGAGATAAAAATATATCTTTAATTTTGGAAAACACATTAAGTAATCAGAAAATGGAAATGATTATTTTAATTAGTCAAAGTGAACTAGCCGTTGGGCATTTAAATGTATAAGCAATGGTCAGATAGGAAAACAATAGAAACTAATAGCAAATGAGAGACATCCATCAGGAAATCAGACCTCAATGGAAGGATCATCATCATCAATGATGTAATGTCAATTGAATCCTTAAAATTAATATAAAAGGAAAAGTTTGGAAATTATTATATAGTTATTATGAGTGGACAGATATGTGTTAGTGCAAAGTTGAAGGAGAAGGGATTGAAAAGACACACTCTTCAATCCCTTCAGCTCTGCTAAGAAAGAAAGAGAAATGAACTATCGTTTTCTACATTGAGGACCAGCTGGAGTATAAAACCTCCAGATGAATAAATAAAACGGCCAACAGAATACCAAACTTTTTAGGATGGCATGGGAATTCACATTCAAATAGCAAGCAACAGATAAAGATGAACTGTTTAAAACCGTAAGAACTTTATAATTAATGAAAATAAATTAAAAACTTTCCATATTTAAAATAATTGCAATAGAATCCTATCTGACCAATGTTATTTATTAATTAGTTATAATTTTATTTAATGTATTTTTTTTGTAAAATCATTTCCATTTTTTTTTTTTGTTCTTTAAGTTTATTTATGATTTTTGTTGTGCAATAAATTGAATTATATAAATGTTAAAATTTAGTCAGGCATGAATGGCTATATAGATTTGTAAAGTTATATTAGGGGAGGGTAATCTTAGGTTATTTGTTTCGTAGTTAAATTGGGTCAATGGATCGGATATATTGGTCTAATTAGTAGATGTAGTATGAGATCCACTAGGGGCAGGATTGCATATATACGCCACACACCTTCTGATTGCCTATGGATGGGTTTGTAAGTTGGCAAAGGACTGCAGTCCATTCCTATGTTTTTTGTTTATTGTTCTACTCACCAACAGATGTAGCATTCCTGTTGGTAGAGAGACAATGTCTTCTCTAACTCTATTTACTGTTCAGATGTACATTCCTGACAGTATAGTATTTTGTGTTGTTGTATTTTCATGCTACATTGAATACATAAATGTATCAGATGGATTGGAGCAGGTTTGACTATGAACTTTTGGCCTAAGGTTAAATAAGGATAGAATATTTTCTTTCAAATGCATGTAGTCTATTCATACTCGACACTCTAAATAAAAATACATTAAATTTAAGTTGGGTATAGACACTTGCATGGATTCGTTATTGGTTAATTATGTTTTTGGTTTTCATATTTGATCAAAATATATAGACATTCGGTAAATAATGATACCTTATGGTGAGTATCTAAAATGTATTTATTCGGATGTCTTTTAAGTTATTGGTGTCTCTGCAGTATCTTATGATGAATACCATTGGGTTTCTTGTATTCCCTATGCAATTGACGGTATCAATGACTTTGTATTTTGATTGTTTATGTTTATTTTGAAATGTTTTTGACCGTGTAATCTATGTAACCGATCTATTCTCAACATTTGAAAACAAACTTTTATCAACCCATCCTTGCAAACTTCTAAAATTAAAATGTAAATTTATAAAAATTAAAATGTAAATTAAAATCAAAGTTAAAAATGTACATTAAATTTTAAAAGGTAAACATGCTAAACTAATAATGTTAAATTTTATATATATGTGCGTAAATAAATGTTTGTATGTTAATTACTGGCAGTGGCTTATTTTATTCTTTTTTAAAAAATATTCTTAGATAAGAATTTATTGTAAATATAAATCTCTGCTGTTCCATTGAGCTAGTGACAATGGGCTAATGTCTGGATATCAAATTATATAAAACAAAAAAAAATATTTTTTTTTGACTTACGTATCTGCCTACTTTATAAATTTTTCTAGGTTCAAATGCCTAGATGGCGCCCTGTAGTGCAGATGACATAAGCTAAATGTCTCTGGATCGTTATAATATATATATATATATATATAATCAAAACTACCCCAAATCCAAAATTAAACAAGACCAGCATAAAAATAATATTAAAACACAACCTAAGGTTTCACTGCTACAAGCAGACTTCTCAAGTGTAAAGAACTACAAAAACTACACAATATATATAATATTAAAAACTACCCACAAATCCATTCACTTCCCATCCACCCTTAATATTAAAAGAACTCTTAAATAAGTTAATTGCTTCAGAATATTAAATTTTCAATAATAAAGACTCTCTAATTCTTCTTTTGATTTCATTTCTCTCAAAGAAGACGACCTTAGCTTCATCAAAATCAATAGTGTGGCCTGTATCTTTTTCGTGGACATACAAAGCAGAACTAAGATATCTATTTTGAACTCTACTTTTATAAACCTTTAATCTTTCATAAAATATCTATTTTTAACTCTACTTTTATGAACCTTTAATCTTTCATTAATGAAAGATTAAAGGTTCACAAAAGTAGAGTTAAAATAGATATCTTAGTTCTGCTATTGTTAAAAATAGATATATTAGTTCTGCTATTGTATGTCCATGAAAAAGATACAGGCCACACTATTGATTTTGATGAAGCTAAGGTTGTCTTCTTTGAGAGAAATGAAATCAAAAGAAGAATTAGAGAGTCTTTATTATTGAAAATGTATCATTCTGAAGCAATTAACTTATTTAAGAGTTCTTTTAATATTAAGGGTGGATGGGAAGTGAATGAATTTGTGGGTAGTTTTTAATATTATATATATTGTGTAGTTTTTGTAGTTCTTTACACTTGAGAAGTCTGCTTGTAGCAGTGAAACCTTAGGTTGTGTTTTAATATTATTTTTATGCTGGTCTTGTTTAATTTTGGATTTGGGGTTGTTTTGTTTATATATTGACTAGTTTAGCTTTATGCTTGTAATGTTTATATATATATATATATAAAATTAATAGCGTATATAAAATTAAGAGCGTGCTAATATATATATATATATAATCCAGTGCATAACGCTATACTGAAATAAATATACAAATATTAAGCAATTAAATCACCCCGCATGATTAAGAAATCCAGTACTGCCCTCTGTGAACTAATATATAAATACATTAGAGTTCGTATTTCAAAATAGCCAAGTCAAAATGGCTGTTTTGAAATACGAACTCTAATGTATTTATATATTAGTTCACAGAGGGCAGTACTGGATTTCTTAATCATGTGGGATGATTTAATCGATCTATGAGATGGCAAAAAATACCAGCTCATTTTTTCCTTATGTCAAATAAAAAAACATATGATTACCCCTATACTTTCTCTCCTTTCTGGGATTCCACCTCACCTTTCTGCCTAATCCTAAATGTCTTTCTTAGCTTAATTCTTACTTTTTTTTCAGGCTGTTCTCTTTGTTAATAAACTCTACACATTTGAAATCCTGTTTCTAACTTATTTTTTGTGATACAAAGTGCCATTAGAGCTATAAAATTACCAAGATTACAATACTATGTTAGCCAGTATAAGAACACCACTAGGTATATAAACTAGCACTAGATTGTGAAGTTTTTTCTATAATCATAGTGATTATGTATACATGTAACCCAGCCACATTATCTTTTATAATGTAATCTTTAATAGACTCCAATAATTATAATATATTTTCTCTCCAGAGGATTCTATTGCAGTTAGTACTATATGTAAATTAATAAAAAATACACACCGATATGGTTTCAATAATTTTTATTATACCCTTTTTACTACTATCTCATTTTCCATTTTTCCTCTCACTGCAATCTGAACTGGCTTGAGCAACTTTAAAAACAAAATCCTGCCAATATTAACATAATCACTTACCAATTTTATAACTATACTATTATTCAACTTTTTTATAATCTTTTCTAAGAAAATGGCTTATCAGTATTCTACAACTGACAATGGCCCAATTTTATTGTTTGAGAACCTGTACAAATAAGGATGAACACCTAGGCAATTTAATAATATTGTGAGCTATATAGTGCTTCACCAAACTTTCTACCTTTGCTAATATTAAATAATTTATACTGATTATTAATTGATGATGTAAGTGTCCTGTATTTGCTTATGACTATCAATTTTATTTGATGCACAATTTTTCTGACATAAGTGTCTTGTGTTTGCTTATGATCCAAATTTTAACCAACTTTACTTCCCAGTTTTTGTCTTTCCATGATCAAGCAGTTCATATTTGTGAAAGAAACCTCTACAAATGCACAAAACTAAATAGAAAATAAAATAACATCAATACAACAATTCCCTCTTTCTAATGATATATAAGTTAAATGATGAATGCCATTCAAATATTCCCATAATTTATTGTTGAACTGATTAATTCTATGTTAATGTTATGCTAATTATATGATAAAAGTTCACTTTAAACATGGTTTACAATTACCTTTGGTTGATTGGAAGTTATATTTTCAACATGAGGGTACAGTCCATGAGTGACATTTCTGGTGTCAATCCTTTTCTGTCTCCTGCATACATCCTCAGCTTGCTGGCTGGCCTTCTATTTTCAGTAAATGGAATTCACTCAGGAGACTTCAGGTGTGATTTGGATACATAGGTTGTTTCCCTGGTCAAAAAATCCTTGATACTGTCCAGCTTGAAAATATTTTCATAGGTATTGTTTGAGAATACCTTCAATGAAAAAATTTTAATATCAATTTTTAACAAAAGAGATCTCTGCAATTTATACATTATTCTCTTCTCTCCATTTCTTTCTACATTTTTAATCAATTTATTTGTGAACAGAATTCATATCTCTATGGTTTATTTTGAGCTACATTTTGTCACCTAGATTTTTGTCCTTTTATTCCTTAGTAATTTTTAATTTAAGAAAAAAATATTTATTAATTAGGTACAATGCACAACTGATAGATCCCACTTTTATTTTGAATTAAAAATCCATTTTTAACTTGGGTTTCAACAATAAAGTTTAAGTCTGACTGTCTTTAACTTTTTCCCAACCCACCTTTTTTCAAGTAACATTACAACAAAAGCTTTTAAAAGGCTGAAAGGGAAGAAAAGTAAAAAAGAGATAGAAAAGAAAGGGAAAAGGATGAGGCTAAAAGGGAAGGAAAAGGAAAAAAAGATGAAAAAAAAGGAAGGAAAGGAGAGATATCTAAGAAAGAGAAAAAAAACAAGGCTGAAAGGAAAAAAGAGAGATAGAGTAGAAAGAGAAAAGGGTAACACTGAAAGGAAAAAAGGAGAAAAGAGATAGTTAATAAAGGGAAGAAAAAGAAAGGAGAGATAGAGAAAAAAGAAGACAAGTAAGAAAGGAAGAGACAAAAAGGAGATGCTTTGATATATATATATATATATATATATATATATATATGTAACATTTGTTATATATATATATATATATATATATATATAACAAATGTTACAGAGTAAGAAAGAAAAGATAGAACAGAGATTCCAAGTGCTAAAAGAAGCAAGGGTAAGATTAACCATTAAGTGTAAAAGCAAAATGAGGAAACACAGAGTGTTAGGGGCTCTTGGAGGTACAGAAAAATTGGAAACTAGTTTGAAGATGTCAAAAAAGGATTTTCTCACAGTAAGGAGTAAGGGAGAGTGTCTATATAAAGAGATACTTTATATAAGGCAAGAAACAGAGAAAAAAATGAAAGGTCTATAGAGAGAGTTAGAGGTAATGCATAATGTTTCAGGTGAAGGAAGAGTAGACATATTAGGAGAGATACAGGGGCTGCAGCAGAGAGTGGGTAGAGTAGAAAAGGATCAGAAAGAGATAGTAGGGATAGAAAGTAAAGAGTTACCACTGAAAAAAATAAGGTTAGTTAGTGAAGACAAGGTAGAAATAGAGGGAGTCAAGAATAGGATCATAAGAGAAGAAGCCAGACTGGAAGATAGAGGATCCTCAGAAATAGAAATAAAATAGGGTTTGAATAAAAAAATAGCCTAGATAGAATACAAAAAGCAGTCAGAGCTGTATGATGGGCAAAAGAGAAGAATGCCTTTATAGAAAGGTAAACATAGAAACCATGAAGTCATGATAAGCATAGACACAGTTAAGCAACAGGCCTACTTGTCAAAGTATATACAGGTCAAGAAAGAGGTTAAGAACCCCTATTTATCTTAAGAATTGCCAGGTAGCATCACACAAATATGGAGATTTTCTATTGAAACCAAGCTAGCAAACATAGCCCAGTGGCATTGCAGTATTTCAAATACATCAAACTAATAATGCAACCCAGAATGAAAGCACATAGGGACCACCCTCAGATCAAAAACACAAGAATTGGGCAAAGAACACAAACCTTGTAGGGCAGTGAATGAGACTACTAAGCATGGAAAGTAAAACAGTGAACCACCACAAAGATAAAGAGCAGACTCAAATATGCTTGAAATGTTTAGCTCAGTATAGGGAAAGAAAATGGAAACCAACCTATAAGTTCAAAGTAGGGGATCTCCCAGTAACAGACCCTTATCCAAGTACAAGAAATTTTATCTTTTCTACAAAGGACCAGATCAGATAAAGAAAGGTTGGAGAAACAATGCTTTTATATTGCAGAATCAATGCAAGGAGATTGAAGCCATGCAGAAGCAAAAATTCTCTCAAAACAGGGTGTAGAAAAATATATTTAGAGTAGCTTAAGTGCTGCTCTGATAGTGGATAAAAAATTGTGTTAGTAGATTACCTTATTTAATTGTATTTATAGTCATATTACCTTTTACCTGAGCTATTAGAATTAGTGTGTTACTTTATTTAATTGTATGTATTGTCATATGACCTATTACCTGAGCTATATCGAGGAAATTAGCAAATTAGATTTAGTGTGTTACCTCATTTAATTGTTTTTATAATCATATAACATATTAACTGTGCTATAGCAAATAAATTGGAGTATTAGCTACTTAAGGGATTTATGAGATCCTACAACACAGAACCATAGATACTAAGAGGAGAATGAGGAAAATAGTTAAGTCTATTAAAAGAAGTAGAGAAGTAGCCTGATAAAAGAAGTACAATCTGTTAGGTAGAACCATTACATAAAAGCAAAGCACTACAAAAAAGATAATGGAGGAGGAAGAAAAGTTTTTTTTTTTAATCTGTAGATGAAATACTATGAAACAGATCTATCGACCTGTCTGTTTCACCTATTATATTCTGTAATAGTGTATTTCTGTTTTACTCAGATTGTGTGTGTTTCTTTAAATTAAAACATTGAGTGTGCTTGTAATTTTCCAAGTATGCACATGTATAATCATCTTGTTAACTATAATATGAAGATGCAGTCATAAATAGCATATACACATCCCTAAACATTTGTATAAAACTGAAGTAAACATAGCAGTGTATAGTCATAATTTAAGTATATAACAAAGTAATAAGTTTAAATTTACAAAATTAGTCATTTAAGTTTTAATATTCATTTAAATAATTTTTTAGTTCTAGTATTTGTTTAAAATTACACAAGCTGTAAGTTGTTTACAAGTTTTAACATTTTGTCTAAAAATAACATTTCCCTGAAAATTGACCTCATATAAAATTATAGGCAAAGACAAATAAAAAAATCCAGTCATGCAGAAATTCATACTAAGTGCAATTGAGAAACCCAAGAGAATAGAGCTTTTAACTCCAGATTTACCTCTGGTGAATATTTAAAAAAGTAGAAAATTTAGTTAAAGTGAAATCTGAAGTCAGTAAAAAAGTGATATTGTAAAAGTAAAAAAGGTAGGGGAATACTGGCAAAAAATATGATATAAAAAAGCCTGTAGTAGCCATTAAAAAGGTAGTAGACACATTTTTTCAAATAAGTGTTGAATTAAATATATGTTTCTGCATTACTTTGACCAAGTTGAATCCTGATCAAACAATTACTAAGAGCTGTTAAGATGAAAACTGTTGGCTAGTGGGATGATAGACTAGCCTTCTGTTTCACATGCAAAACTGTTGTACAGAATGAAAGAAAACATCAACCTCAGCCATGGCCTAGTGATAGAGAAGCTGCACCTGAACTACTAAAGAATCCAACTCAAAGTAATGGAGAAGAGACACAATTGAAGTAATAGAAAAGCTGCATCCTGATTTAATGGAGAGGAGATGCCCAGTAAAGTATGCCTTGAAAGTCTTACTACCATGTATTATTGGTAAATCATTCTGCAGACAAAGTTAATTTCATTACTAAACCAATTCTAAATTTAAAGCTAGCTAACTAATTCAGCCACATATTTAATTATATTATTTAAGTGTTACATTAAACCATTTATAAACTAATAATCAGCATTAAGCTAATGCACATGCACTTTGTGGATTTTAACAATAAATGAATATTCTCATTTTTCCAAATACAAGATAAAGAATTTGTGAAAGAATAGAATAAATCTATCTATTCTTTCAACCCAAACCTTTAAGTATGGGAAAATCTTAAGTATATGGAAATGAGAGTGTGAATATATTAAACAATCACTTTAAATTACTTTTACTATGTCTGAATGAATGATGGCTGCAAAATTTACTAGAATTTATGATACATCATTCTTTAATGAAATTAAACATATGTAAATAAGATATTTATTTTATATAGCATGATGTTTTTAAACTGTAATAAAAATAAAATAATCATCATTAAAATAATGCACAGGCACTTTATGGATTTTAACAATAAATGAATTCTAGTAAGCTTCGCAGGCGTCATTGATTCAGACATAGTAAAAGAAATTTAAAGTGATAAATGAATTCTAGTAAATTATGCAGGCATCATTCATTCAGACATAGTAAAAGAAATTTAAAGTGATTGGTTAATATCTTCATGCTCTCATTTCCACATATTTAAGATTTGGCCATACTTAAACATTTGGGTTGAAAAGTGAGAGTATTCATTTATTGTTAAAATCCACAAAGTGCAAGTGCATTAGCTTAATGCTGATTATTGGTTTATTACAGTTTAAAAACATCACGATATATAAAATAAATATCTTAAATATGTTAATTTTACTTTAAAGCTTAGAGTACTCTCAAAATCCTTGCTTGATCATAAATATTTAAGTAATCATAAATATTTAGGTTCCCTAAAACCATTCAAACAAATTCTTATTCATTTCTAAAGTATAACACTATTCATAGTTTTATGCAATTTGTTTTTACGCCATCTATGTTTCATTTTTAATTTCATGTTTATTAATTTATTCTATGTTCATCAGAATGGAGTTTTGTGAGGCTTAAAAATTATTGGAGAGGTGATTAGGCATCTTTCCATTATGTTAGAATATTATAGTATAAAGAAATATTAGGCAAAACTTCCTTCTGATATCAAACTATTATTTACATTAGAGTGAGCCACTTACTCATAATGCATAGAATATATTATTTAAAAATGAGTATTTTGCATAGTTTATTTAAAAATCAATATTTTCTTAATATTAGGTGTCAGTAATTCTATACAGCATTTAAGTAATATTTTATATCTTCATTAATTCTTAAATTTGCTATAACTCTCCTTCATTGGATAGTAGCTATATAAATGCCCTTGAATCAGATTCCTATTATTGCCTTTGTAGTGTGATTAAATATACTATTTATAAACTGACCAGTGGTAGTGGCATTGATAGAAGCTAATACTTGGCATAATTAATTTAGGAAAATATTAAATTAATGTGGCAAATGTGTTGCTAGTTAGCATAAATATGCATAGCTTCTTGTTATACCCTTAATAGCCTATATCAGGATTGATTCCATGTCAATTCATGCCTGATAAATTTAGGGAACTGTGATATTTATTTATATTTGAGGAAAGCAAAGCATTCCAAGGGTTTGTTAAGCCACTGTTCCGCTCACTTGAATAAAAGAACTTCTTCATATTATAGCAAGCAGCACAGTCTAAAAAAACAATTACTAGGTAATGAACCTCAATTATGAACATATTCGAGATACACATATTCTGATACTATAAGTTGTAATACTCTGGAGAATCTGACATTTGACTTCCCAGCAATCAGTTCAACCTTCCATAGAAATTAACATCAGCTTTGATCTGATTCAGAATCTGAGTTAATGGTTTATCTGTGCAGTAATGATACATATAATGCTGATAAAATATTATTATATGTTGAAACTTAATAATATAATTGCAAGCTGTTGCCAATTAATTGATCACTCTAACTTACTGATGTTAATAATGTAGATCATAGCATAGGTTATGACGTAAAGAATGGTGTAAGCAAATTGTCAGTTCTGCAAACTAATAATCTATTTAGACATTTTGCAACCTTAAATTTCCCTCACCTTTGCATGAAGAAATATAATTGGCTTTGGAATCTTTTATTAACAATCACATTAGACATTTGTAAATGTATGTGTTGACTCACCTGTGTGTGGGCCATATATATATATATATATATATATATATATATATATTATATATATATATATATATATATATATATATAATTTGCATTATCATTTACTAACTATTCATTAGTATTCTTTGTAAACCTGAGTATTCACTCACCTGAATATGATAAAGAAAACAAGTCATAAATTTTGTAAACTTGCTTACAGCTTGCATATAATGATCAATAGATGGAGCTTTACCAATATATCCATACAAGCTTTGTTTGCATAAAATACTGAGTGAGACAGAATTCAATATCTCTTTCAGTTGTCTCCACCTTCAGATCAGCTGATTTCAAGATAATTGGCTATCATCAGTGAAGAGTAGGGACCAGAAACTAGATCTAAACACTGCCTCTAAAACTCAGTATTTATGAAACATGTTTCTGCCAGCTTGCAAGCATGAATTTTTCAGATATGTAAATATCTTCAAATCCATCCAAACAAAGTAAGCAGCTATGTGGGTCTGAAATCAGTTCAGTTTCACCACATAGTAAAAGCCTTGCTTTATAGCTTATTAATTGTTCATTAAATTTATGAAATATAAATTCCTCTCAGTCTCTATTCTTGCTCATAACTTAATGAGTCACTAGTTAAGTTATATAATATCATGTGTGTAAGGGGATGTCTCATGTTTTACTGCTTTGTTACTGCTGAAATGTGAATCAAAAGATATTGAGTGTAGCCTCAGGCATATTATTCACAATGGGTTGATTGGAAGCATGAATAAGATAATTGAGGTATGATCAGACATACGATATTACCATCCCAACATGTTCAGCTTTTGGTTCTCTGGCTCAGACTCTCAATCTGTTGAGCAAATATACAAACCTGACCATTACAATATATATATATATATACACCTGGGTCTCATTTTACCCAATAGATAGGTTCCTCGGAAAACACACGCAAATGAAATTGTGCAAAAATAGAAGTGTTACATTGAAAAAGGGGGGATGTGGTCTGTGATTTTTCAAAATTTGCATAAAAGCAAAGCACCAACGTAAAATTACTTTAAAATTCACACACAAAAAAAATAAGGAAATAAAATATGACTAATAAAAAATTTCAAATTTGAAAAAATTGATACAAGACAAACTTTTTTTATCTTAATATTTAATTTTATTCAAAATAATATATTTTTATGCATAATTTACAGTACAGTAATTTACATTTTTTAATACACATTTTAATTATTATCACTACTTGCCCAAAAACACGTTCATTTGCAAACTAGTAAAAAATCAGATTCTCATATGATGTGATGTGATGTATTTGGCTTCTCCTTAAACCAAGTCAAGAATATCTCAGCAATTATTCTCACAAGAGGAAATACAACTAGCACCAAGTTCATTCTCATGTTGTGTTAATGGTTTTCTGTTGATGACAAGGGTGATTTTATTAATTGTTTATGAACTTAGACTTATGATAATAAAAAGACATTTATTCACCACTGATGGGAAAAATTTAATTAAAACTAGCAACTAAAAATTAAATTCTTATTTTTGTCTTTAATTTTCAATTCCGTTTAAAAATCAAATTTCATTTTACATCACATTAATTTCAAGTCACCTGTAAGTAATTTTTAAATTGTTAATTACAATTAAAAATCAGATTTTAATTTTTAATTGTGCCCACTGCTATTATTGACCTTTTAAAAATAAACTTGTGGACACTAAATGATTAATAATTGATTACATTCTTTTTTAAAAAGCAAAAACAGAATGTGATTTAAAATGCAAAAATCATGCACAATGTTTGAACAAATTTACATTTATAATCTTGTAAAATTTAATGTGTGTATACATAAAATGTGGAAATTATGATTTTAATTTCATTATTGCATAAAGTCTTACTATTATAAAGCACTGAAATATATTGAAATTACTAAGATGAAAGTCAAATTCCAATAATGTGCTATTACTTTCAATATTAAGTAAGTGGGCAAAATTTATTATTTAAAGTAGTAGTGCATTATCGGAGGTCAACTTCTGGTGAAACACGAATCCCGTAACTTCAAAATCGTGTTAAATAAGTCCGTGTAAAAAGAGACCCAGGTATATATATATAGTGCCCTTTTGTTTAGGTCTTCATAAATTGTTCTATCAATTTTATTAAAAAAATTTAAACTTAAGATGCATTGCAGTGGTGTGATGTTGATGTTTTGTTAACAATCTTTTAAAAGTCTAATTAAAGTGAAATAAGAATATTTGATG
The DNA here is from genome assembly GCA_028023455.1 of Epiperipatus broadwayi. Taxonomy (NCBI): domain Eukaryota; kingdom Metazoa; phylum Onychophora; class Udeonychophora; order Euonychophora; family Peripatidae; genus Epiperipatus; species Epiperipatus broadwayi. The sequence continues at coordinate 211,514 of JAQFVV010006570.1, read as the reverse complement.
TGTCAAATTATGCTAATATTTGAGAAAAACGGTTAAATAAGGATGAATGGTAATATTGTATGGTTGGGAAAACTGGCCATGATAAATACTGCATTAATAAGTTTTGTAAATAAATGTTTAAAATCAAAGTTTAAAAGTAACAACTTGAAGTTAAATAAATAGTATATTGAAGCAGTCGGATCTGAGTTTGATCCTAGCTTCATGACATCTAGCCATAAGCCTACTTCAAACCCTAGTACTAACCTTAAATTTTCGATGCAATGGGGCTTTATACATTTGATCCATGCTAATTTCCATAAAGAATAACTTATTTCATAAATGCGTATTAAAATTAATTAGTTTCAGATTTAAATTGACCAATTCCATTAATAAATTCATGATAGAATTATTCATGAATTTATATATTATAACTGCATAGATTGTGTGTATATATTTGTAAATATTTAAATATATATAATTGTTTAAAAGTTTCATTGCGTCGGGAATGTTTGATTTTATTTTAAATAATTTGTTAAAGTTTTATTGATTAAAAGCTACATTCTTTCGATAAGCTTTCAGATTTTCCCTTTCCAAAAACAACAGTTAAAGTTTTATTAATTAGAAAAAAAGATAAGGATTTCCTAATTAAAATCATTTTCTGATTTTAAGAATTAATTTTTTAATTAGAAAATGAATTCAAGTTAATGAGTTTGAAAGCCTTATCGAAGGAATGTATCTAAAAACAACCAGTAAATCTAAAAACATTGATAATGAAAGAAGTGCTAGCCTGAAGGCATCAGAGAAGAGATATATATAGCTCTGAAAAGTTTGGAAGAAGCTATCTTTGTTGTAGAGAAATGCAGTAAACTCTGTGCGTTTTAAAATACTGTTCGATCATGGTAAGGGGCTAAATGTCAGGAATCTGGCTATTGGTTCTTGAAATCCCCTGAAAATCTTCAATGGAGCTGCTGAATCTTCTCCAGATCAATCATGCTGCTAAAATTATGAAAAGCCACTAAAATGCTGTTCCAGTAATCGACTAAATGCATGCCTACATTTTTTTTACCAACTCGGACGTGTAACCTAAGGATCAAGCCCAGAAGAAATGGGTAATATATATTTTTATAATGAACCTTAAGCTTTCTGGCCAGTTCCAAACTTTACTTTACACTCCCTTTAAGAGCTCTTCTCATTTATAATGTAATATTCTTTGTAAAACATTTTATTCATGCTACTGTAAATTTATATCGTAATTCTCTCAATCTCTAGTCTTTAAACTTTCTCTTTTCTTACTTGGCGGTTCATTTATTATATTATATATATATATATATATCATGTGATTTATTAATTTCATTTATTTTTAATTATATGCCATTAATCTTTCGACTCGATGATCTCCTTTGTTTCCTTTGCCTTGTGCAAATAATAATATATTAATTCTAAGAGTAATTCTCACCCATTAGAACTAGATTTACCATTCTATCAATTATCGAGTTGAAAGAAATTATTACATGTTTACTATTTTTATAATTGACTAATAATAAATTATTAGCTCCATTTCCAATCTATGCCCCAGCTATTTTCTATATATATATATATATATATATATATATATATTTTATATATATATATATATATATATATATAATGTTAAAATATTTTTGCAAAAGGGCCGATAAAGGAATCAACTAAATATACTCTAATTCAAATTTCAGTTAATTGCTATTTAGATTCAGGAGGGGCACGATGTTTGGGGCATAATTAATATGATTTACAAATACTTTAAAATAGGTTTACTTAAAAGCTTGTTTGACTTTAATTCATTTGATCAAGTCATCACATAGAGCATTCTATAATTGGGTTTTAGTTCTCAAACGGTGACTAGTATGTCATCATCTTCAACGTTGCTGACATAGGGCAATCTTCCACTCTGTTAGGTGGGTTGGTGATAATATTTCTGTTATTTTACATTATCGAGGAAGAAAGCACTTCCTATCCCATTCATATTAGTCAAAGGGCATAAGACTTGTCATATGCAAGCCACCATAGGACTTCGATTATCGACTAGCTATTATCTTTCAATTTCATTTTATAGCTCATAATTTGTCAGCGCCGTTACCTCTCTGTTCCAGTAAAGCCTGCTCTGATGCTCATAATTCGTGATGAAGTGATTTCAATTAAAGTCGAACAAATTCTCAGTTATATTTAATTAAATAAGTTTTCCTACAAAGATTAAAGTTATGCCCTAAAATATGTATCTTGCTCTTTGTGAATTGATTTACAAATATAAAAATAAATATCACATTCTTTCGTAAAAAAATTAGAGTAATAATTTCCTTTACAAATGAATACCTTTATCTGTCTTTATTTTCTTGTTGGGAGCATAGACATAGACTTTCAAATATTGTGTAATATTCATTGGCATATAATAAGGACCGCCACTCGTATTATAATTATAAACTTTGTTTAAGGAATAGAATTAATTAATTTAATCTTTATTTAAAATTCAAACAAAACAAATTATTATTATTAAATATTTTCTAAACACACATGGTTTCTTAGTTATTAATTCTTTTATAATTATTTTTATGTTAATACTCGCTGTCTGTGGTGGCAACTCAAACTTATACATATGATTCGATTTAAAATTATTTTAGTCAGTTTATTATCAGATATTAATGTCAGTTCAGGGCTCTCTGATCCTCACCAACCATTGAGCTAGTTTCTTGGTGCATAGCACTGTGCCGTCGATTTAGATTTCTACTAATCTGAGCTGATGAGTTGGGTTTGAATTCAGTTTTGGTTCAGCTGAGTTTTGATCCGACTTGTGGTTCTTTTGGTGGGTTTTTTGACTGGTACAATATTTATTAATAATAAAAATTAATATTTAGTAAGTGAATGTAAAATATTTATTTATTAATAGTATATGGTAGAAGATGAATATTTGATTTTATAATATCGAATTATTATTTTAAAAGTTGTTATATTATATTATTTTATTTAAAAAAATATTTTGTTAAAAAAAAGAAAAATTTTGACTTGTTAGTTTATTTTCAGCTAATTATAAACGTTTCTATCTGTGTTGTAAGTCATGTGACAGATAGACATCTGTACACATATGCTTGCGAGTTTTTAGATAAAATTGCAAAACTGTTTTAAGATTCTATTATAGGATTGAAATATTATATTGGCTATCATGAGATAAAAATAAAATTAGATAGTATAAAATATTAAATTGTGTTTTTTGTTTTAAAAATGAATATAATGAATAAAAGTAGATTTTTTAAGTTCGTTTGCAAAATAGATTTATTAAAAACTAAAAGTGAGGCAAAGTAAAAGATATATTTTTTTTTAAAAAAAGAAAATGTTTAATGGATTTAAATAAAAGATAAAAATTAATTTGGGAATTAAATAATGTAATAAATAATAAATATTAGATGAGTCATTATTTATTTTTAGTCTTGATTTTGTATTGTTGGCTAGATATGTAGATAGGATAGCAAGGTGATTGTTTAATTTACCAATCAAGTGAGTAATTTGTTCTGGTATAAAAAGCCTAGGTTCAATTGTTTGGTGTGCTTTTTCTTCTGTTAGTTAAGTGTGCCATTTAATATAGCCAAGCATAATGCTATAACTGCTCTCTTAATAATAATTATTTCATAAAGAGAGTAGTTTAATAAATTAAGAAATTGTACCATCTGAATATGCAGTGCTAGTTAATTATAATCTCTTGCCAACCGTTTTTGTCAAAACCTAGTTTTACTATCAAATAATCATGGAAGTATCACATCTATATAAAATATATTGGAGACATTTCATAAAAAATACAGTGGAGGCAGTGTTAACTAAAATAAATAATTTATGGATAAAGTTAACTTGTTGGACATTATATAGAAAGACAATATTTATACAAGACCGGCAAAATAATACGGTAAAAGAAATAAATTTAAAACTTGTAGTAATTTTTAAAAATAGATATTTTGTAAAAAAAAAAAATGCAGAAAATACTTTTTTGTGAAGAAAGTATTTAAAATAATTTATTTTAAAACTGTCTTTGGATAAAAAAATGAAAATTACAGATAATTACTAAAATACGTGATATATTAAGTCTTTATTGTTTTAAAAGACTATACATATGTAAATAATTTTTAAAACCGATAATATAGGAAAACTTTAATAGCAAATAAATACCTGTAGATAGAAAAGGAATGTCATGGTATTAAATTCTGTATGCTGGTTATACAGAAGAATTTAGAAATTGATTTGTTGAAATATTTTTAAAAAAGTGCGTGATAAGTGTATGCGGATGCCCGAATCAATTTTATTGTATTTAAAGAAAAACACTATGAGCCATCATTTAATCCTAGGAAAGTAATAAATTTTGAAGAATTTTCTTTATTAATAAATCCGGATCATTTAAAGTCGACTTACTTACTTACTTATTTATTTATGGTGGAACTTATTTATTTATTTATTTATTTATTTTTTTTAAAGAAACTGTCGCTCATTTTATTTTATGGAAATTATTTAAGCATGTGCTACAAGGAAAAAGAAGCAGTTGCTGTTTGGAAGTTTCATTACCCGAGAAGAAAAAACATTTTTATTTTGTGAAAACGTTGTGGGAGACTGGGAGACTAACATAGATATTTTTGATTTATTTCAATAATTTTAATGTTAGGGATAAGAAAGATACATAAAAAAATAATTACATATTAATATAATATTTAATTTCATAAAGGATTTTTTTAATAATTTTAAAGCTTAATATTTTGAGTATGATTGTAATGTATGAATGTTATATTATTTTATTAATTTATCTGAGAAGACATCGTCTAAGTGATTAACAAGTGGGAATATCACAGATGGTAATGATTGTATAATATTAATAATTTTAATATATTTTGTTTTCTTCTCTTTAGATGAACCAAATATTATATGATTTTGAATGAATGTATGAATATGTGAACACATTGTACACACGTAAGATTTATAAAAATTTATTTTATTTTTAAAATATGCATACTTTTTATTTTTATAGTATAAATTTATTATAACTTAATAAGGAAAGTAATTGTATGATTCTTTAGTGACTGAACTTTAATATTTTTGTTATATGATTAAAGTATTGATTTATTATATTAGTACAAGTCATTTTTTTGTATTTTGTTCACAAATTAGTAAGAAGTGAAGTAATCTTTTCTTATTAAACATTTTAAATTAATATTTTTATATGCACGTTTATTTGTTAGTTTAAGAGTATATTGTAAGTATTTTGACGAGGTATAGGGATCAATTTGTATAGCAATTTTAAAAAATAGTGAATGGAAAATAGATTAAAATGAGATTAAAACGATATTTAAATATAGAATTTTATTAGTATGGAATAGGAATCGAATATGATTTTAGTAGTTATGTGAATATGATCAGTTCAAGTGAAGTAGAGAATAAAACTTAAATCAAAAAAATAATCATGGAATTTTTTTATTTTATTTTAATCTAGTAACTCTATGAAGATGTGTAATATATAAGTAAAGTTTGTTTTGCAAAATTGTTGAACAATTTTAAGTATTATGTTTTTTTTTAAAAAAAAAAACTACATGTTTGGCATATTTTAATAAGTGATATATTATAATAGAATAACATTGGAATGAAATAAATAATTATATACTTGATAAATATTATTCAATATTAAGGAGTTACACTAGCACATACATTTAATTGATATTAACCTTTTGACTGTTTGACTCGTTCTTAATCGAGGCAATTTTTGATACATATTCGTAAATTCGTTTTTAATCGAGTAAATTTGACATCGCTGTAAATTGCTTAGTTTTTGGACTACGTTTACGGTTTTAACGTCATTTTTTAGAACGCAAAAAGTTTTATAATATACTGCCATCTATTGAATTATTTTACAAGTAAAAAATCAATTAATTGATGATTTATGTCAAACAAAAACTAAGCACTGCCTTTTCACATCTTTTCTTGAATCTTATTGGCTGTTGAAATTTTGTAAACAAAAGAAAATGGAAAAGCTCCGCCTTCTCATCATCTTTTCTTGAATCTTATTGGCTGTTAAAATTTTTATATGGCTGCCAAAAATTAAAAATTTACGAACGCTTTTGTTTTATTTTGAAAATGATAAACGAATGTTTTAGAGCATTTTAAAAATATTTTTTGATGAAATACAAATAAAATACAAATTATTTTCATATAATATGTCAAAAATAAATATTATTTTACAAAAATAGTTACGATTTTAGCAAGAATTATTTATTTATTGCAAAGTCGGGAAAAAAAAATCATAACGTGAAATTATGATTGCCGTTTCTTTTCATGTCAACCGTAACAAATATTTTTAAAATTAAAAATCAAAATTTATTTTTGAACAAACTTTCGTTTATTTTTATAATGTGAGAAATTACTAATATACTTTTTAAAAACGAAACTAAAGTGAATATATTTAAAAAAACGGTCAATAACTTTTGAAAAATTGATACATTATTTTGTGCATCGGCTAATTAAAAGCTTTGAGTGATACCACCAGCAGCGAATGAACAATTGGACAGTTAAAGGGTTAAATTAATACTCATTAGAAGATATAATATATGATAACTATATTATAATGGAAAATAGCTATAGTATATTTATCTGGAATAAACATTTTTAGTTGTTATTTTTTTTTTATTTTTTACTATTTTTACACAAATGATGTATATTTTTTGATGAAAGTCTACTATAGTAATATTTGATATTAAATTATATTTTAAAAAAGATGCAGGTTCCTAAATACTGTTAACTGTTATTTTTCAAAAATTTTAATAAATGTCTAGAATATTTGAGTAATTTGGGTAATGGAAATTATAATAATGTAAGAATTTTTTTTATTTTTTTATTTTTTATTTTGGGTTGTAAATAGTGTATCTACATTGTTTATTAAAGTTAATGTAATAAAATTTGTTAAAATTGTTTATAAAATTGTGTCGAATCAATTATTTTACACTGCAACATATGACAACAGATAATTTGAATTAAAACATAATATTTGCACAGTATGAATCAAATTATTGTTTAAGAAGTAAAGTATTCTCTTATTATGATTCTCAGAAATTTATTGACATTAACATATTATTGTTATAATGGTCATAAGATAATTACAATATATTATACAAGATTATAATATTATTCTTTGCCACATACTATTAAAATGAGATTCTACCACATTATTCTTATTTAAGATACTACTTGAAGATTAAGAGTCACATATATTATTTACTTCATTTTGTTATTAATGATTATTACTATAATGAAGAAAATAGATGAGATTAAATTATACATTGGAGACTATTAATATTATTTATTTATTATTATTGTTATAAGATAGGTGTAGTTAGGATTGATATTATAATCCCTTATCATGCTTAACTACAGGAATCTTAATTATCTAGAATTATTTTAAAAAGAACCTGAGATTATTTGTTATATTACTTTGAGATAAAAGATTAAAATCTATTTATTAATATTACTTTAATTAATTAATTATTGTTAAAGACATAGGAATGCTATAGATGTATTAGATGAAGTAATGAAAGAGGGAATAGTATTCTTATGCCATTGAGGTAGTATCTTGTGAGATATCGGCTCAATGTAATTCATATTGCCAATTGTAAGCTCACTTCATAGTCTCATGATTTAATAAATATTTATTTATTTAGTTTATAACATCAAACCATATTGATATTTTGTTAATTAGAACTGGTTTGATAAGATGCAGAATTGTAGAATATCTTTAGTAATAATTATACTCATTTTAGCCGAGCATAACCATTTATCTGAGCTAGTCACATTTTATTATACTATATATTTTCTGGAAGTGAGGGTACAATATATATATATATATATATATATAGAAAGGTATATATTATATATATATATATATATATATATATATATATATATATATATATGAGATAGCAGAAAATATCATCTCATTACTTCCCTCAGGAGAAATAGAAATAAAAAACATCACAACTATCTTCTATAATCTCTTCCATCTTGTGGATCCTACCTCACCTTCCTACCAAATCCTAAATGTTTTTCTTAATTCAATTTTAACTCTTTTCTCAGGCTGTTCTCTATGTTAATGAGCCCTACATATTGGGAAGTGATTTTATCACTTTTTCTCTTTCCATAGCTCTGTTGTAGTAAAAAATGCCATTAGAGCGCCAAAATTGCCAAGATTACAATATTATGGGAGCTATTATGAGGGCACCATTAGGCATATAATCTAGTTCTACATCAAGAAATTTATTCTAAAATCATAGTCATTTTGTATTCATGTACCACAGCACCATAATCTTTTATAATGTAATCTTTCATATACACCAATAATTATAATATTTTTTTCTCAAGAGGAACACATTGCAGTTAATACTGTTTTTAAATTAATAAAAGAGATGCACAAGTATGGCTTCAATAATGTTTATTATACCATTTTTACTACTATTTCATTTCCCATTGTTCCTCTCAAAGCAATCTGAACTGGCTCGAGCAATTTTGAAAGTAAATACTACCAATAATAACTCAATCACCAATTTTATAACTATACTATTATTCACCTTTTCTATAAGCTTTCCTGAGGAAATTCCCCATCACTATCCTACAACTGACAATGTTCTAACTTTATTGTTGAGAACCCGTTAAAATAGGAATGAACACCTCAGTGATTTAATAATAAAGTAAACTGTATAGTGCTTCATCAAATCTTCTATCTTCATGAATATTAAATAATTTATACTGATCGTTAATTGATGGCATGGATGTCCTGTTTGCTTATGACTGTCAATTTTACTTTAATGTACATTTTTTCTAAAATATGTGTCTTGGATTTGTTTATAACCAAAATTTTAACCATCTTTAGCTCCCATGTTTTGTCTTTCTATGATTGAGCAGTTCACATTCAAGAAACTAATCTGTACAAATGCATGAGTACAACAAATGTAAATAAAGTATAAAATAACAAAAAAAATGAAAAGAGTACAGCAATCTAAAACAAAATGATGGATACCATTAAAATAATCACATACTCTATTGTGGAAACGTTTTATATAAATCAAACATAATTGACTGTGTCTATGTTAATATCATGCTAATTATAGTATAAAAGTTCTCTTTAAAATAGTTTCCAATTTCTCGTGAATGATCAGCTGTTCAATTTTCACCATAAAAGTATAATCATTGGGGCATTAGTTTGCAGCTTTTGATGTGAATACTTTAAGTCCACTGGTTGCTGCATAAATCCTTGGTTAGCTGGCTGGTTTCCTAATTTCAATAGATGAAATTTACTTGGAACACTCATGGTGTGGCTGGGAGATTGTTTGCCCCAAAAGAGAGTCCATGATGCTTCCACAATTTATACTTTTTATCTTCTCTCCATCTATCTCTGCATGTTTTAATCAATTTATTTGTGAACTAGATTTACAGATCTTTGGTTTATTTTTAGCCAAATTTTGTTAAATTTTTGGCCTTTTTTTACTTAGGAATTTTTAATTTAAGTAAAATTTTTTGATTAATTAGCAATACAGAACTGATAGACCCCCACCAACATTTTTATTACAAATCCATTTTTAGCTTGGTTTCAGCAATGAAATTTAAGTGTGATCTTCTTCAACCCCCACCCCATCCACCATTTCCCAAGAAACAAACAAAAAAAAGCTTTAAAAAACTTCCATTTCAAGACATTAGTTTATCTTGAATTATAATCAGTTTAAATAAATTTAAAAAAATCAAATTTGAAATTGTGATTTCTTTGTGAGATAAAAAAAAACCCTGAGTCATTAAGATAATGCATTTTTGCAAAATTTTATCATAAACTAATGAAAATATTACTAAATTATATATATATATTAGCATATAAGATGGCAGAAAAAACCAACTCAATCATTATATATATATATATATATATATATATATATATATAATAAACTTCAAAATGAGACCAATTTGAAGTTGTATGCTAAATGATGTTAAATATTGAAATACAAAGCAACTCAAATACAGAGCATGAAATTGTTTAAATAAGCAAATGATCTGAACTTTTGATAATAAACTAATATGTTTACAAACTAAACATTAGATTTTAACCTTTAAATAAGCCTCCTGTTATAGTCCTCTCTTCTCTCAGAAGTGGACTATTCCAGATTCCCTCCTATCTCATCGGAGTAAGTACCATTTTCTATGGACCAATATGTAGAGATGCATGCTGAATCTGAATGTTTCCCTCAAGATCAAGGATCTGGCAACTTATGTGAGAAGAGGAGAGGAACATCTCAAGGCAAGCTGTCTTGTACAGCCAGAAGAGTCATTCTGCCTACCCACAGGATGAAAATGTCTGTCTAACCTATAAAGACAGGATGTGTTCTACCTGGGAAGCTCTGCTAACCTGAACAGCAGCAAGCATTCCCATGATAGCAATATGCTATTTGTCCTATGCAGCTAGGCAAGTCCCAAGATTGACCAGACACTGCTAAGACTACTGCTGACTCAAAGCAAGCTGTTTTATACAGCCAGAAGTGGAAAGCTATCAGGTGTATCTGGAAGAAGTAGGACCATACAGAGCCCAGAGTTTACACTAATCTATAACAATCAGTATTGTATATATTCTCATGTATTATATATATATATATATATATATATAATACATGAGAATATATACAATACTGATATATATATATATATATATATATATTTGTAGATATAATAAAACTTATATTAATTGTAATTTGGGAGTTTGTATTATTTTTTGTAAGTCGGGTCTGTGATCCAAACCAAACACAACAAATTATGGGTGCAGTCAGACAAAAGACTTTTTTCACCAAGACTGGAAAAAAAGTGGGAGCATAAACACTGCTCAAATCAACAGATTATTGGTGCAGTCAGACAAAAAAATTTTTACCTTATGGCTGGAAAAAAAGTGGTAGTGTAAACACTGCCCAAATCAACAGATATTTTGGTGCAGTCAGACATATAATAATTTCACTCGGCTGAAAAAAATGAGAGCATAAATATTGTTCAAATCAACAGATATATTGTGCTAGTCGGACAAAGGAATTTTTTGTTTTTTGGCTGGAAAAAAATATAAGCATAAATACTGCCCAAGTCAACAGATTTGTCACACCCAGATGAAATAATTTTTCTCCTGGTTGGAAAATAAATAAATAAATGGGAGTATAAGTACATGACTGTGCATTTATATAGACATTCATTTAGGTTTACAAATCTGTGATTATTAAATTACATTTAAGTTACCCAAGTCAAATACACAAAAATGTAATTACTAAACAGTTATTATTAAAATCATTTATTTCTGGTAAAATAAAAAAGAAAATATGTTGTGTTTACTAAACAGTGATTGTTAAAATCATTTATTTTTGGGAAAACAAAAAATAAAATATGTGTATATGCAAGTATAGATATTCATTGTATGTACTAAACAATGATTGTTAAAATCACTTGTTTCTGGGAGAATAAAAAAATCAAATTATGGCAAAAGCTATTGATGGCTGATAAGCCAATCAAAACAGTCATTCTAAAAAAGTCAGAAGCTTACCCTAGTAGAGTAAAAAGTCTGTCAAAAATAACAATATTGAGTGGTTACTTGCAGTAAATGCAAAATAAAATGTTTTTCTCATGTTATAGAACAAAAAATAAAAAATGGCTAATGTAATGGGCTTGAATGAAAACAAGACTATGTAATAGCCAAAACAGAGATGGAGGTCAACATCATCACTATCAGAATCAACTGAGTCTGAATTATACAGATGCAGAAACAATGAATAAAGCTCCAGGAACTGGCAGTGAAAGTAAGGAGGACCAACAAACTGAAGATGGAAGTAAACCAGAATCAGCACTGAAGTGGATTAATCATCCTCCAGCACACCTCCATCACTGTTTTAAAGGGCTAAATTTTAGCCAGTGGAAAATATGTTATAGTTCTCCCTTCTCTCAGAAGTGGTTTATTTCTAGTTTTCTCTTATCTGATCAGATTAAGCATTATTTGTTATGGGCCAATAGGCAGATGTACACCTAAATGCATAGCGAGTGATTAATAAGGGACAATAAGCAATGATGCTCACTGAATCTGAATGTTTTTGGCAAGGTCAGGGATCTGTCTATAAATTGTCAGCCTTTTGTGAGAACAGGGGAGAACATCTTGAGGCAAGCTGTCTTGTACAGCTGGAAGAGTCATTCTCCCTACCCATGTGGGGAGAACCTCTATCTAACCTACAATGACAGGATGCATTCTCCCAGGAAAGCTCTGCTAATCTGAACAGCAGCAAGAATTCCTATGATAGCAATATGCTATTTGTCCTATGCAGCTAAGCAAGTCCCCAGACAGACTGGACACTGCTAAGATAACTGCTGACTTAAAGCAAGCTGTTTTTATATAGCTGAAAGAGTCATACCTCTACCCATGAGGCAAACAGTCAGTGTAGCCTGAAATGGTAGGATTATAAATGCAGAGCCCAGAGTTTAGTTTAATCTATAACATTCAGGATTGTACATGTTCTTGTGTATTATATATATATTTGTAGATATAATAAAGGTAATATTATTTATAACTCAGGTGTTTGTATTATTTTCCATATGTTGGGTCTGTGGTCCAGACCAAACACAATATCTCCCAAACTATAAATGAAAATAAAGTTATAGTTAACACTAACTGAAATAATCATACACATATTTAAACCATTAAACAATTAAAAATATCTAGTAATGACCTCCGTTTAAAGCCTATATCTCAATAATAGTAACCATCAAAAAGGTACCAATTTGATGTTGTACACTAAACAATGTAAAATATTAAAATACAAATGAACTGAAGCACAGAACGTTAATTTTTTTAAATAAGCAAACAATCTTAAATTTTGCTAATAAACTAACATGTTTACAAACTTATTAAAAACAAACTAAACATTAGATTTTAATCTTTAAATAACTTCCCCAATCTCTAAATGAAACTAAAGTTACTGTTAACACTAACTGAAATAATCATACAAATATCTAAACCATTATCATTTTGAAGTTTGCTATTATTGAGAAATAGACTTTTAAACAGAGGTCAGTACTGGATATTTGTAATTGTGTAATGGTTTACATATTTGTATGATTATTTCAGTTAGTGTTAACAGTAATTTTATTTTCATTTATAAAAAAATATATTTGTAACAAAATGTGTATAATATTAGAGTCAATTATAATTTCATGTAAATATATAATAGAGTATTTTATTAAAAATTATAACAGGATTATTATATATATATATATAAATTTACAGATTTATATTAAATGTGACCTGGAAAAATAAATAAATGCCACATTGTTAACCTTTTTGACATGCAGTAACACATCTTACTTTTCAGCATTTTCTGATGTTTTCTTTGTCTCACACATCAATATAAAATATATGATAAAATGATTGTTACTTATCAGAAAATGACAAATTTGACATGATTTGATAGATATTTTGATTTACTACTGAAATAAATTTTAAATGTTCACATTTGTCAAAACAAAGAATTTACTTATCATCACTTCTAGAAAGATTATTTTCAGTTTACAACATCAATAAAATCTTCCTTATTTCTCATTATTTTAAATACATCAACAAATTATTATTTACTCCTCTTATGTCTAATGAATTATGCTTTCAAAGTTTAAATATTTTGAATATTTATTTCAAAATTACAATATTTTCTTACTGTAAATTTAACGTAAATTGTTTATGTCATAGGTAGAATTTTTTAATTTGCTTGAGGCCATATTTACATTGGCTGCTAATATAATGTTATATTTTTGAAAGTAAAGTATTTCAAGTCAAAATAAGTTATTAATAATTTATATTTCTTGATATCTAATAAATATAGTGTAAATTGTTTAAAATTAATTATCTAAAATTGTAATAAATTTGCAAATAAATATATTTTTGTATCATTGGATACTACAATGTTGTAATATGCCAAATGTTTTAGTCTTGTCAACAGACAATGGCTGAACATGTTAGGGCATGGCTTATGTTTATTGTAAGAATGGAAACTTTGAATTTTCCCACTTTTTTCACTGAATTTTTGGCAGAAAAATTTATTATAATAAAATATATCATTTTACATGCACTTTAATGTAAAATACTTATAAAAAAATTCATCAGGGGGTGAATTGGCCAAAAGTTGTTTTTCTGATATCCTGAAATAAAATAAGTTTTAAAAAACTAATTATTTAAAATCTTGTTTAATTTGAATATTTATTAAAAATATATATATATATATAGCTGATATGAACTCAGTCTTTCAAGGCCCATCACCATCCACACTATCTCTTATTACTAATACACATGATTAAACACATGCAGAAAAGATAAATAATCACCAATATACATATTTTGTGCTAAACCAGAAATCAGTTGGTCCAAATTACCATCTACCACACCCGCACACACACACACACACACACACACACACACACATATATATATATATATATATATATATATATATATATATATATATATATATATAGTAAAGGGTAGCTTACAATGCACACATTTCTAAAAAGATCAAGCATATTTATTGAACCCAATTCATTTGAAATTTATATTAATAGTGGAAAGATTATTATTTGTTATTATTATTACCTATATACATATAATACACAATAAATTACTAAGTTATAATAAATAAAATATGATCAATATTTTAGAAAGTAATAATATATATATATAAAACTATTTGATTAAATAAACTGTATTGTATATATATTTTTTTAATTTAAAATTGAATATTAATTAATAGTTAAATGAATGTGGGATGACCTGAAGCTAATTAGGTGGGTACATATGTGTGAAAATAAAACTGATTTTATTATTATTTTTTATTTATAATAAATCTAAATGTATTTAAACAATAAGCAGTTAAAGATATCAGCGTTCCTGAAAATTTACGCACGTGAAATGTATAAAAACAAAAGACAGTTTACAAATCGTTCTTCTTATTGTTATAGCACCTGTAACAAAAGACAAGGATTAAAAATAAAATTTAGAACGCTAAAATGGAACTTTACTTTTTCTATTAGTTAAATTATAAACATTTTAAAAGTCAAATGCTATAACTAAAAGTTTATCAAATTCAAAGGAAAGAAAGTGAAATAAGAAGTAAGAATAACTGATTAATTCTTAAATAATTAAATTGTGTTTTAAAAGTTGTTGGAGTAAATTTGAATATTTTAAATCTTTTCAAAAACAATAACGAGAATTAAATTTTCTGGAAATTGAAAAAGGAAAAAAAATGAAATAGTTTTCTTAATATATATATATATAAGCGCTTCAATATTATTCAATAAAAATATATGATTATAAATAATTATTAAATTGTACTTTAATATGAAAATGGGCTAGAGCAAAACATGCTATTGTGTGTCGTGATATTTCCTGCCAGCTGCATTATATCTATATATATATTTTTCTACTTTTTTGTAAACACACAAGGAGATGCCTACAGTCAAAAGTAAACAAGGATTGGAATACTTTATGGTGAATCAAATGAGGATCAAGATGTTTACCATTAAATATAACTACAGGAGACACCATTGTACCTATCTATTCTTGCTAAGAAAAATGATTTACTAAGTGAAACTGCTTTGAAAAACAACTTGTCTAACTATCAACTCGTACTATTTCTATTATGATGATTTTCATGAATTTTTGTTCCAATTACAATTTTTAATCAAAGAATCAATATTGTAAATTTTTGTTTATTTATTATTATTTTTTTATTCATACTATCTGTTGTATTTTCACACTCAGATGCTGAAGCCTCATTTTTTAGAAATAGCAAAGAAGAAAAGAAGGGATTATTCATTTTGATATTTTTTATATTTTCATTATAAATAAAATTTAGGTAATACCAGCTGCTTCACATCAGGTTATCCACATAAATATTGAGGTAAGATTCTCTAAATTTATATATAGGTTAAATTACAACACTCATACAGAATACATATTATATGTTTTATTTTGTGATTAACCGTGTACATATATTTTCCAGTATGTTTGACTAATCAACTGGTAGCTGTCTTTATCATATATATAAATTGGGGAAACTTGTTAAATAGATTAACATTTGTAAATATATAATTTAGCTAGCCAGCATCTCAATTATATTAAATAACTAAAGTTGATTTTTCTATATAATTATGATTTGTAGAGAATGAGTGACATAGGTGGATTTCTACCATGGGGTATAAGGGTTGGATCTAGAGGATAATTAATTAGTAAGATGGTAGAAGTTCACTTGTGATACATGTACATATAATGATTATTATATATTTTTTTATTTTTTTTATCATTACTATTGTTGTTATACTTGATATTTATTATTGTTAATAAATGTTTTAGAGTTTATATTATTCTGGTCTCTGATTTATTGAGTTGTCCTGACATTCTACAGTTTAGAAATAATTATACATACACACACATCTATTTTTCTTATTATATAAAAGCTTGAAAATAAAACAAATATTATAAATGCTAGTTGTAACCTATATATAGGTGCAAGTGTTGCTGTGTATATCTGTTCCTACCTGCTAAAGGAGTTAAAAGCAATATTTTCTATGGGTTTGAATATTAGGGCATAACGGAATTAAAAAAGAGAAAGTGGATGAACTAACCTAAATTGCATTTAATATTATTAAATAGGGATAGAGTTAGTCAATTAAAAGATGTGCAATCACTGGTTAAGCATTTTATCAGGTTCTCGTTAGCACTCTATCAGATGACCCACAGTCTGGACATAGGTGGATGCAACTTTTTTTTCCTTCTAAGCAAAGTAGGTCTCTGCAGATTGTTTCATTAGGGGTGATAAATTAGAGTATATTAACTTATCCTCACACCATATTGAGACATCTGCATAGTAGTACAGTCTGCAAGTTAGTTGACCATCCATTACATCTGGTACACCATCATTAGGCTTGGTTAATTTATGACTGTTGATGAAGAGTACTGCCCATTATCTGGCGTTTGCAGTGTTTGGTATTAATTGTAATTGTTCTGTTCATTATATCTGGCATCAGCAACGTTTGGGGCTTATTATATAGGTGTATCATCACATATAGACTTTGTATAAGTTGGTCACACATTATGATCAAACCAGATGATTGTTGATATATCTGATAGATAGATCCAAGTGCTAATTGTTCCATCCATTATTATATATATATATATATATATATATATATATATATATATATATATATATATATATATATATATATATATATATTGTACCCTCACTTCTCGATATATGATATAATTTAAAATAAGACTAGCTCAATTAAATCATTATGCTCAGCTAAAAATATGTACAATTATCTTTAATATATTTTTATAATATTATAACTTATTAAATTAATATAGTTCAATATAATGTACTAACTAAATAAGTATTTAATTAAAATCATGAGACTGTGAAGTGAAGTTACAATTGGTAATTGAATTTACATTGAGTCAATGTCTTTCCAAGACACTGTCTCAATGGCATAAGAATACTATTACTTCTAATTATCTCATTACTAACTCTACAGCACTCTTATGACTTTTATAAATGAACTATCTTTAATAATAATAGATAAATAAATCTTAATCTTTTGTTAAGGAAATATAATTAAACGATCTCAGGTTCTTCTAATTATCTTAAAGTAATAATAATTCATGTAGATAGGAATGATAAGGGATTTAATATCAAACCTAAATACACCTAACTTATTCTAATAACAATAACCAACAATAAAAATCTTTAGTGTATAGCTTAATCTTATCTATTTTATTGTACTATTAATCATTAAGAAAATAAGTAAATCATATACATGTCTTTCATTTCCATATAGTATCTTAATTTTAAAATATACTAAAGTCTTATAATTTAACAATCTGTGGCAATAAATAATATTATACTCTTATATTGTGCATTATAATTACTTTATGACCATTGTAATATTATATGTTAATGTCAATCAATTTCTATAAATTATATTAAGAAAATATTGTGTTTCTTTCTCAAAAATAATAATAATAATAAATTCATATTGTGCAAATATTATGTATATTCAAATTATCTGTTGTCAAATGCTGTGGTGTAAAATAATGAATTCGACACATTTTAAAACAACTTAACAAATTTATTTACATCAACTTTAACAAATAACTTATTTACACTATTTACATTTACAAATGGAACTAAAGAAAATAAAACAAAAATAAGAAAAAATGATAATACAAGATTTTACACTGTTACTATTTCCATAATCATAAATAGATAATTTATACATTTATTAAATGTTCTATCAATAACATTTAATTAAGTTTATGACTTTAATTTTAATAAACATCATTTGTCATCAATTAATACAAGAAAAGGTTTTATGTGAAATATCATTCATGTAGCATATATGTAAATAAACAAACTTTAATAAGTAAAATGCTATTTCACTTAAGTCTTACTGCTATTTATATTATAATGTACTAGTATGTATTACATTTACTATCAGTATTATTCAAAGACCAATTAATGTATAAACTGATATAACTTTGTAATATAATAACAATTATTGTTTATAACTATTTATTTCATTCCAATATAATGTCATACTACATGTCTTATCAAAATATGCAATACGTATATGTTCTTCTAAAATAATATTTTAAATTATTCAACAATTTCAAATTTTTATAAAGTATTATATTAAATAAAATTCTATGATTCTTTTTTATTTAAATCATTACTTTTCTTTACTTGTTATTCTTATTCCCTCCTAATAAACTTCTACCTACAAAAGTCATTTTGTCCTTATTTAACTTCAGAAAAATAGATGACCAATTTTTAAAAAAAAATAATAATTATCCAAACTCTCTTATACCTCCTCATCTATATGCGATAAACCTTCGATCAAAATATAAATTTCTACATAAAATTAACTTAACTTATCTAATAAAATAAAATAAAATATAGATTTTATATACCTCTTACTAACTTGAAAAGAAAAAAATAAATAACTTACACTAATAATAAATTTAATTCCTAATATTGTAACAGAAACATTAAAATTTATTCACGAAAGAATCATATAATTATTTCTAGGTTCTCATATTATGTTGTACTAAATTTACATCATCAATTTAAAGTATGCATATTAAAATAAAACTGCTATTATTAATCTTATGCGTGTATATTATTTAAATATTAATACATTCATTCAACAATCAAATAACATTTGGTTGATCTAAAGAAAACATAGCAAATACATCAAATTATTATTATTACATAATTTTTACCATAAATGATACTTCAATGTACAGTCCGTCACACGATGTCCTCCAAGATTTCAGTTTTACAAAATAATTTCACATTTACACTCAACAATTATTCTTTAAAATATTACGTGTTGTATAATTATAAAATAAACTTTATGCAATAAAATGTTATATTAATATTTAGCTTTTAAAAGAAAAAAAATGTAAATGTACCTTTCCTATCTTTAATAAATCAATAATTAATTAAATATTTATGTTAGTTAATAAATAAAACATATTACATAAAATCCAACGGTGTCTTCTTTTCACTATAATTGTTCTTTTTCCTAGGCACAAGTTTTCACCAAACATTACTTCCTTTTCCGGTACATCACGTGTTTTTTTAAAAGTTTTTATGGAATAAATGAAAACGTTCTTTTTTTAAAAAAAAAAAATAAAGAAAAGTCAGTTCCACCATAAGAATAAAATAATAATTAAAGTAGTTTATGGAATCCGGATTCACTTCTTTTAAAGGAAAAATATTATTATTTAAAAGTTATTATTTTTTAGAATTAGTCTATAATTTACAAAGTTCTTATTTAATTATTTTTAATTGATTTGGATATCCACGTATATTTGATTTGCGCATTCCTTAACAGATATTTAGGTAAGATTACTTTTAGAGTCTTCTATACGACCAGCGTTCAGACTTTAATAATATAATAATTTTTTACTTATAAGTATTTCTTTACCCATTAAATTTCCAATTTATTTGCCTTTTAAAACTGTCAGAATTTAGTCTTTTACACCATAAAGACTTAACAAGGCAAGCATTTATGTAATCATTATTATTTACCATCTTTACTAAGTTATATACTTAGATTTATAATTCACAAATACTTTCTTCATAAAGAAGTATTTCTCATTCTTTTAAATATCTATTTTATAAAAATTAATTACCATTAGCTTTTAAATTTATACAAAGTCCAACGTATTACTTTTATGCATCTAATAACTCTCCTAGTTAATCCAGCGTCTGTTAAATTTTTAGTATAAAGTCTCCAATACATTTTATCCTTATACAATGTTTCCATGACTATTTGATAGTAAATTGAGCTTCGATCGAGACGATAGGAAATTATAATTAAAATTAACACTGCATATTTGTTGGTAAACTTTTATAAATTATTTTAAAAAACTACTCTCTTATAATTTTAAAACGATTTTGAGAGCGTCTATAATTACTTAGCTATTTCTAATAGCACACTTTACTTTAAAAATTTCAATCACTATTCCCCTCCGAACAATTGAACCTTGGTTTTATACCGGAAGAAACTTCCCATTTGATTGGTGAATTAAACAATCAACTTGCTAGCTTATTTACATATTTTACCAACAAGATAGAATTAAAAATAAATAATGACTTATTTAATATTTATTATTTATCACATTATCAAATTCTTAAATCAATCTTTATTGTTTATTTAAATCCATTAAACATTTTTTTTTAAAAATATACTTTCTTACTTTATTTCACTTTTAACTTTTATAAGATTATTTTTATAAATAAATTAAGTCTATTTTTATTCGTTATCTTTTTAAGCAGTATTTTAAAAATCAGATTTAATATTTCACATAAATTATTTTTACTTTTATCTCATGATAGCCAAAATAATATTTATAAATTTTATAACAGAACTTTAAAATAGTTTTGCAACTTTATTAAAAAAAACTCCCAAGCATGTGTGTATATGTCTAACTAACATCTGTTTTACAACAAAGCTACAAACGCTTGTAATAATCTAAAAATAAACTAACAATTCATTTTTTAAAAATAAATATTTTTAAAATAAATAATATCTTATAACAATTTTAAAATAATACTTCGATATTATTAAAATCAAATATTAATCTTCTATTATGTACTACTAATAATTAAAATATTTATATTCATTTATTAAATATTAATTTTTATCAACAATAAATATATGCATTTAATTTTAACTTGTCTTTTAAAACTTTTAACTTTAAACATTCATTTATTAAATTTATTAATGCAGTATTGATTATGGCCAGTTTTCCCAACCATATACTATTATCATTCCCATTGAAACGTCTCTCTCAAACATCAGCACAATTTTCACATATCAAATATTCATAGATTACTTTAATTACACTTTTTAAAAGATTGTTATAAATAAAATTAACATCATATAGCTAAATATATCTTAAATTTAAAATTTTTTAAATAAATGGATACAACAATTTATGGAGACCCATACAAAAGGGCACATATCCTCCTCCTTCGGATAAAAATTTTAAATTAACCATCTACCTTCATCTTCTTTAATCTACAATTAATATCTTCATTTTTCATATCATTAAATATCATAACAAATCACTTTAACATGAAATTTTATAAAGCATTGGAACTTCACATCAAAATCTCAACCAGAAAACACTTTTAAATAAAATCATCATGACTTTCTTTTACTTTATAAAATTAAGTCTCACTTTTCCTTTATTTATATCTTTAATTAGGTCATTTTTATTTCCCTAATCTTACTATGAAATATCAAATGTTTATATTCCTTTAAATAACACCTTTTACACAAATTAAACTATAAATACATATTTTTATAGTTAACACTATCTTTTAAATCACACTTTGTATTTTACTTTTACACTTGTTGCTAGTTTCATTAGCAATTTTAAATGAATCATTATCTATTAAATCTAGACATTTTTAATCTAAAGAGATTAACTTTATCCCTGAAGATTTATTAATTTTATGACTACTACTACAATATTTATGAAAACTCTTAAATTCATCCATAACTCTTTTCATAAATTGATCTTTTATAAGATCTACTCACTCTTATCATATTATTAATTTCTCCCTAAATTAACATTTACTGACTTGATAATAAATTATTTTATTATATAAAATAAAACATCTGAACCTCACACTAAAATCTTCACCCACAATACATCCTTTGAAAATTGTAATTCACACTTCAGAAGGATATGGAATTAAACTTCTTGCATTATAAGTTCCTTTCTCACCATCTGGTGTGGTTAACATAAATGCATTTTCACCTACTTTGCAAGATATTCTATATGGACCCTCATATAGACTAAGAAATTTTTTGAACTGATTTCTTTGAAGGTTGCTAACATGGGGTGTTCTAACCAGAACTAAATCATTAATTTTAAATGGATGTAGTTTATTATGGGATTTCTTTACTCTCTTTCCACCCATAATATGAAGCTTTACTTTAGCTTGATTATTATCTTCATCCCTATTAATTTGTTCTCTTACAATTGGTATAGGCGTTTTAATCAATAATGGCTCATGTCTACCATAATGTAAACGAATAGGAGTGAAACCAGTGGATTCATTATACGTACTATTAATATAGTTAATAACCTCTGGGAGTTTATGAACCCATTTCTTATGATTATCAGCTACATACACCCTAAATAATCGACTAAGCTCCCGCATAACACGTTCGCAAGGATTAGACTGAGGGTTTCTTATGGAGCTCATAACATGTTTGAGGTTTTGATCTTGAATCCATTCATTCCACCTACCCGATATAAAAGCTGTAGCATGATCTGTAAGTATGATTTTTGGTTTTCCTACTAATGGGAATTGATAATTAAGCATGCATTTTATTACAAAATGTGCACTAGTTTTAGGCACAGGATACGCTGATACAAATTTGCTAAAAACATCATAGGCTACCAAAATAAATTTCTGTTGTTTAAATGGTGGGAGAGGCCCGTAAAAATCAATTGCTAATAATTCATTAGCTCGATCTGGAATAATAGGCTGCATAACACCTACATACGATTTATTACAATATTTAGACTTTAAGCAAGTAGAACATGTTTTAATTTTCCTTATGACACATTTATACATTCTATCCCAATAAAAAATAGATTTTAAAACATACATAATCTTTGGTGCACCATAGTGACCATAACTACAATGTACATACATTATCAATTTATCAATCATAGAGTTAGGTACAACTATCCTCCATGATTCCCCCTGATTTGACTTTAAATTATACATAAGTAAATTCTGGTACATCTTATACTTGCTAAAAATCCTTTTTATATATTTACTTTTACTATTTACATTATCATGATTATTTAGGATAGTAATGATTCTATTTAATTTCTGATCCTGACCTTGAATCATAGTGAGATTATTATAATCATCTACTATAGATTCATCCCTGACTACATCCACACTACTAATAATTATATTTTGAGCATTAGGATGTTGGGACATCAGACAAATAGGGTGGCGGCTAAGAATATCAGCAGGGATATTCTGTCTCCCTTCAATATAGAGAACTCTATAATTGAATTGCTGGAGATACAAGCTCCACCTAACAAGTCTCTCATTACTGAGGTAGCTCTTGTTTAAAAACTCCAAGCTTCTATGGTCGGTCAATACAATTACCTCTGAACCTAATAAAAATTGACGTAATTTCTGAAAAGCCCAGACAACAGCTAGGGTCTCCTTTTCAGTAATAGTGTAATTCAACTCTGCACCTCTTAAATGTCGGCTTAAGAAGTACAATACATGAGGTACCTGATCCTCATCGAGCTGATATAACACTACTCCCAGACCATAGTAACTACTATCTGTCTGCACATAGAATGTTTTATTAAAGTCAGGATACACTAAAATCACGTGTTTTAAAAATTTACTTTTAATTATACTAAATTCATTATCATGTTCAGCAGTCCACTTCCATTTTTCAGTTTTCTTTAATAACCGAGACAAATTTATAGTATCTTCAGCGAAATTTTTATAGAATCTATTATAATAGTTACATAATCCAAAAAATGATTTTAATTGCTTAACTGTTTTTGGAATGGGAAAACGTTGAATAGCTGCAATCTTTTCAGGATGGGGCTGGATTCCATGCTCATTTATTAAATGGCCTAGAAAAGTAATTTCTCTAGCTGCTATTGAACATTTTTCCATATTAATTTTGACATTTTGTATTTGACATTCTGTAAAAAATAATTTTAAATGTTGGAGATGCTCATGTAAACTATCAGAAGCAATAACTATATCATCCACATACATGATGATTTTTTCCTTTAATTGTTTTGAAAAAATCATGTCTAAACATCTGATCAAGCCAGCACCACTATTAATGAGACCAAAAGGCATCCGTCTGAAAACATACGACTGGCCTTGAAATCGAAATGCTGTATATTGCTGATCATTCTCATGCAGTGGTATTTGCCAATAACTAGCTGTCAGATCAAATGTAGAGAAAATTGACCTCTTGTGAAATTTAGTTAAGAGCTCATGTACAGGTGGAGGAATATCACGCTCTGGTATAGTTACATTATTTAGCATACGAGCATCTAAACATACTCTAATACTGCCATCCTTCTTCTTCACAATAACCAATGGGTTTACGTAAGGAGAAGGGCATTTTTAATTATATTCCACTCTAGCATTTTTTCAATTTGACTCTGTACCTCATCCTTATATTGGTAAGGAATTGTGTACATCTTTTGATGGAAAGGATCATTACTCTTCAATTTTATTCTATGGGTATATCCCTTTATTATACCAGGGATTTTAGAAAAGATATTTTTAAAATCATACATTAATTGATATAAATTTTCACCCAATTTAGAATTTATTGCATAAACATGTTCAATTTTAGCCTTTATGCTGGCATCAATTAATGTGTTCTGGATGCATAATAATTGACTAGAAAGGTTATGCATACCATATTCAAAATTAAGCCTTTCTTCTTTACAAATAAAATTTTTATTATAAAAATCAATCTGACATTTATTTAAAATCATGAAGTCAGCTCCTATTATGGCTTCATGTATTAATCCAGGCATAATAAGAAAAACATGCCCATACTCTGTATTATTTATTTTGAAGGTAATCCAGACTTGTTTATTTGATAACTTTGTCCTCTTTCCATTTGCTAAAGTTACTTGGATCTGCTTTACTGGCAATGAAGGTATATCCCTTTCTACACTCACCAGATTTTGATATGTTGACTCTGATAATATGGAAGCTTGACTTCCAGAGTCAATTAATGCTTCAATTCTGATATTGTTTATATATAAAATTACAATAGGACATTGATAAGTTATAGGTGGTTCACCTATAGTAAAGGGCTCTAAATAATCAATATCAAGATCTAAAGTATTAAGCATCCACATCTGATCGTTCCCCATTTTGTTAGCACCGGGTCCTTGCAAAGAGGAACTAACATACAAAGACCTTTCTAGTTTAATTTCTTACTACTGGCTTTATTAGCTGGTCTTTTTAAAATTGTGGTCACACCACTAGTAGAAGGCTGATTATTTTGATCATCACTTCTGTCCCTAAATGTATCAAATTTAACAAATTTTTTTAAATGTGGAGACATCCTATCTCTACCTCTATACTCAAATCTCCTTTTATACCCTGTAGAAGGTCTCACACCAGTGTTAACATTAATATTTGCTAATGGATAATTATTTCTATCTTTGTTTATTTTAAATCTATTGTCCATAGATAATTCAGCTACTTCAAGAGCATCTAATACCTCTGATACTTCTTCTATTGAACCACGATCAGCAGCTATCAACAACTGTTCAACATTTTTAGGTAAGTTATGTTTTACGATTCTTACAATCTGTCCTTCTGATAATGGACAAGCAGTCAATGTTTTCAACCGAACAGCTTGATTTCTGAAAAAGCTTGTATAGCTGCCTTTACTAATATGGTATTTTTCTTGAGTAATTTGGTATCTGATGCAATCTTGTTTATCAGAGTTCCAAAAACTTCCAACAATAAAACACTTAAAGTCACCGTAAGTTATCGGTTTCTCAAACAGTGATTGCCACCAATCTTTGGCAATTCCATACAAATGATTGCTACACACTGCCACTTTTTCTTTTTCTGACAAGGAACATATGGAAAATAATTCGTCCAAATTATTTAAAAATTCTGAGGGATTTTCCATATACTCTCCTTTAAATGGTTTGACTTTCATAAAACATAAAGCCATTGAATTATTAGCATTTCCTTCACAATTAACCACTTCTCTACTCGGTCTACTATCAATTTCTTTCACAATAGTATTTTCTAACTGATTACTATTACCCTTCCTTGCCAATTCTACTTTATCTATTCTTAATGAATTAACATAATCTTCATATGCCTTATCACTTATTTTCCCTTTTAATTCTTCTGTCTTTGTATTATTTACATTTTTTATCTCTATTTGGTCATACATCTGTTGAAATTTCCCCTCTAAATCCATTTGTTCAAGCACTTGCTTGACATATCCTTTCTGTTCCTTCCTAAATTCATCCAAATTCTTATCTAAGATTTCTTTATACTTATCATTATTTAGTTCTAACATACCTGCATGCTCTTTTATATCATTTTGCATACGTTTTAAATTCTCTCCTACCTTTGATCGATATTTATGTTCATCGATTCTTTTAACATCTAGTTCCTTAAATTTTTCAATTAGTTCCTTCTCTATTTCATCTTTTATATCTTCTTTAGTCTGAACTATTGCACTCCTAACACTTTTAATATCTTCACTAACATTATTAACATGGCTTTTAACCTCACAAATCTCACTATCAACTTTCAATTTATAGCTATCAATTTTTAAAGTTAAATCATTATTATTGATCTTACATTGATCAATAGATTCCGCTATTTGACCTTTCAAATTTTTAATTGTACTCTCTGAAAATTCACAAAATTTTCTTTCCAACAATTCCTGATTTTTATCATCCATTTTTATTACTTCTAACTTTAAAGATTCAACTACTTCTTCATTTTTACTAAACTTGATATCCAGATTATTAATTTTATCTTCCACATCTGTTTTAAAATTCTTTACAATTTCAGAATTATCCTCAACCTTTTTATTTATGTTTTCTATACAAAATCTGATTTCTTCTCTATCCTTACTTAAATTTTCTTTAACTTCTTTAATATTTTCCTCAAGAGATTCAACTTTTATATTATTCTTATTTATATACTCTCTAAGAGAATCTAACTTCATATTCATTTTATTATTTTCCACTTTCATTTCTTCTTTAATAGAATTACTCTCCTCTTTCATTTCTTCTCTAATAGCATCAAATCTAATACTATTTTTATGACTCTCTTTTTTCATTTCTTCTTTAAAAGAATTACTCTCCTCTTTCACTGAATTAATAATACCTTGACTCATTAATTCAAAATGCTTCATAAAATCAAACATTGAGAAGTTCTCTATATCTTTCTCAGTTTTTACTACTTCTTTTTCTACTGTTTTAAAGATTATCTCTTCCTCCTCCTCTATTTCACTATCCATATTTTGAGTATTTTCTAATACTGTCTCAAAATCTACTAATTTCTCCCCTTCTTTTCTCTCCTCACAATTATTATCCTCAACAATAAAATTAGACATCTCAACCTCTAAATCTTTATCCCAGTTATCCATTTCTATATTTTTTAAAATTCAATTCTATTAGTATGCAGTACTTATTATTAATATTTCAAAAAAAATAATAATTCCCTATCAACCTTTCCATCTCCACTCAATTCACTTCTACAATTAATCACAAAACATCATCTTTGAAAACTCTACACTATTTATTATAAACTAATTATATAACTACGAATAACAAAATTGTGTCATGTCATTATCTTCACACCTATGATCCACAGACAATTTGCACATAATACATTATATTCAATATACATTTAAAATATCTTAAGAATTGATATGGTCATATTACAAAATAATTATTTGCCACATTTTCATAATTTACATATTTATTTGCTTATTAATTTAAAATTAACTTAGTATTTAATTTTATGAATAATCATATTATAGATACCACATGAAAATATAACAACTTTACTAATAAGATTTTTATTTTAATTTTATAATTAACATCTAATCAATTATAACTACTATTATAGTAATACTAAACTATTTATATTTAATAAATATACTAATCATTAATTCCTAAATTATACATTTTAACCCATACACTATTTTTACTAACAAATCTATACCTATCACTCTATTCCCTAACATATACCAACCCTGAAATTATGTATATCCTAATCCTTAACTAATATCTAAGCCTAAAACGTTTGGGCGCCAAAATCCTAACTACCGTTTGTACCCTCACTTCTCGATATATGATATAATTTAAAATAAGACTAGCTCAATTAAATCATTATGCTCAGCTAAAATATGTACAATTATCTTTAATATATTTTTATAATATTATAACTTATTAAATTAATATAGTTCAATATAATGTACTAACTAAATAAGTATTTAATTAAAATCATGAGACTGTGAAGTGAAGTTACAATTGGTAATTGAATTTACATTGAGTCAATGTCTTTCCAAGACACTGTCTCAATGGCATAAGAATACTATTACTTCTAATTATCTCATTACTAACTCTACAGCACTCTTATGACTTTTATAAATGAACTATCTTTAATAATAATAGATAAATAAATCTTAATCTTTTGTTAAGGAAATATAATTAAACGATCTCAGGTTCTTCTAGTTATCTTAAAGTAATAATAATTCATGTAGATAGGAATGATAAGGGATTTAATATCAAACCTAAATACACCTAACTTATTCTAATAATAACCAACAATAAAAAATCTTTAGTGTATAGCTTAATCTTATCTATTTTATTGTACTATTAATCATTAAGAAAATAAGTAAATGATATACATGTCTTACACTTCCATATAGTATCTTAATTTTAAAATATACTAAAGTCTTATAATTTAACAATCTGTGGCAATAAATAATATTATACTCTTATATTGTGCATTATAATTACTTTATGACCATTGTAATATTATATGTTAATGTCAATCAATTTCTATAAATTATATTAAGAAAATATTGTGTTTCTTTCTCAAAAATAATAATAATAATAAATTCATATTGTGCAAATATTATGTATATTCAAATTATCTGTTGTCAAATGCTGTGGTGTAAAATAATGAATTCGACACATTTTAAAACAACTTAACAAATTTATTTACATCAACTTTAACAAATAACTTATTTACACTATTTACATTTACAAATGGAACTAAAGAAAATAAAACAAAAATAAGAAAAAAATGATAATACAAGATTTTACACTGTTACTATTTCCATAATCATAAATAGATAATTTATACATTTATTAAATGTTCTATCAATAACATTTAATTAAGTTTATGACTTTAATTTTAATAAACATCATTTGTCATCAATTAATACAAGAAAAGGTTTTATGTGATATATCATTCGTGTAGCATATATGTAAATAAACAAACTTTAATAAGTAAAATGCTATTTCACTTAAGTCTTACTGCTATTTATATTATAATGTACTAGTATGTATTACATTTACTATCAGTATTATTCAAAGACCAATTAATGTATAAACTGATATAACTTTGTAATATAATAACAATTATTGTTTATAACTATTTATTTCATTCCAATATAATGTCATACTACATGTCTTATCAAAATATGCAATACGTATATGTTCTTCTAAAATAATATTTTAAATTATTCAACAATTTCAAATTTTTATAAAGTATTATATTAAATAAAATTCTATGATTCTTTTTTATTTAAATCATTACTTTTCTTTACTTGTTATTCTTATTCCCTCCTAATAAACTTCTACCTACAAAAGTCATTTTGTCCTTATTTAACTTCAGAAAAATAGATGACCAATTTTTAAAAAAAAATAATAATTATCCAAACTCTCTTATACCTCCTCATCTATATGCGATAAACCTTCGATCAAAATATAAATTTCTACATAAAATTAACTTAACTTATCTAATAAAATAAAATAAAATATAGATTTTATATACCTCTTACTAACTTGAAAAGAAAAAAATGAATAACTTACACTAATAATAAATTTAATTCCTAATATTGTAACAGAAACATTAAAATTTATTCACGAAAGAATCATATAATTATTTCTAGGTTCTCATATTATGTTGTACTAAATTTACATCATCAATTTAAAGTATGCATATTAAAATAAAACTGCTATTATTAATCTTATGCATGTATATTATTTAAATATTAATACATTCATTCAACAATCAAATAACATTCGGTTGATCTAAAGAAAACATAGCAAATACATCAAATTATTATTATATAATAATTTTTACCATAAATGATACTTCAATGTACAGTCCGTCACACGATGTCCTCCAAGATTTCAGTTTTACAAAATAATTTCACATTTACACTCAACAATTATTCTTTAAAATATTACGTGTTGTATAATTATAAAATAAACTTTATGCAATAAAATATTATATTAATATTTAGCTTTTAAAAGAAAAAAATGTAAATGTACCTTTCCTATCTTTAATAAATTAATAATTAATTAAATATTTATGTTAGTTAATAAATAAAACATATTACATAAAATCCAACGGTGTCTTCTTTTCACTATAATTGTTCTTTGTCCTAGGCACAAGTTTTCACCAAACATTACTTCCTTTTCCGGTACATCACGTGTTTTTTTAAAAGTTTTTATGGAATAAATGAAAACGTTCTTTTTAAAAAAAAAAAAAATAAAGAAAAGTCAGTTCCACCATAAGAATAAAATAATAATTAAAGTAGTTTATGGAATCCGGATTCACTTCTTTTAAAGGAAAAATATTATTATTTAAAAGTTATTATTTTTTAGAATTAGTCTATAATTTACAAAGTTCTTATTTAATTATTTTTAATTGATTTAGATATTGAAACAGACAGATCGAAGAACCGATCTTAGTTTCATGTGTTTTTTGAAGTACGGTAATTCGAACTACTATTTGCCCGCAATGAGATTTTTTCTATTTCAAGTCACATAAAAATTGGGATATATTTTATGTTTTGTAAAAAGATATGTAAAGATTCCGTGTATAAATATCACAAATCATGAAATAATATTCGTGTGTGCGTGGTTTGTGAATTTATAGCCGCTTAATTTAAAAGTTTCATTGCGGGTGTATTTGTTTAAATTTTAACTTTTTAGAATTATACAAAGTCGTTTAAAAATACTGATCAAAAGTCACATTCCTTTGATCAGTGTTTTTAATTAAAATCTGTCTTGTACAAATGTATAGAGTAATTAATTTGTATTTGAAAATTAGATAAGGAATTTATATTTTAAAATTGTGTATTAAAGTTAAAGATAGCTGAAAATGGAACAATGGAAATGGATAATTGATATTGTATGGTCAAGTTGGATTGCTGGAGGCTAGAGAAAAGTAGGCGGAGTCTCAAACAAAAACCAGGCAGAAAGGTCAACCGTGGCCATCTTAGAAAAAACTAACATTCTAACTTTTGACGTGGTTGAGAGTAGATAGTCTCAAGACAGCACAGCAGTTGCTAGAGAAATCGCTACCACTTTTGTTAAGAAGTCAACCAGTAAACCGTAATGTCGATGGGCTAAGTGCCAGGAGCTGATCTCTGTCCTGCCAATTTGAATCTTCGTGCCGCTGTCTGATCATGCTTTACATGCTTCAAAATTTCCAGCTTCCAATCTCCAAATTGACTATGCCTTTCAAGTAAATTTCAAATGCGCGCCTACGTTCGTCAGAAATACCACCGTGAGAAGCCAAGCTGGATGAAGAAAGAAGGGTAACTGTGTTACATGAACTTTTAACTTTCTCCCAAGCTTAATTTTATAGTTAATCTGTCAATCAAATTAATCACATGTAAGTTTTGTTTCTTTTATAATGCTACTTTTTAAAACCTGTCAGTAAATTTTCTTTTCTCTTTTTCCTCCGCTCTAGTCTTTAGAAGATAATTTATAAATATTGTACCTAATAATAATAATTCAAATGAATACATTTATATGTTTTTTGTAACTTATTCTATAAACAAACGATGCCAATAGAAATATTTCCCAACTCTGTTTAAAGCTAGTTTATAATATTGATTATAGTTATTTTAAAAGTAAGTTCGTTTTTTGAATTAAAGATTATTTCATATATTGAGTTGGCAGATATTAAATCACTTTATTATTCTCCTTCATTTTTGTCATACTATTGTAACCTATCTTTCAATCTTAAATATGTAAAATGGTTTTAAAGTTTTATCATCTTGTTGCCTACATGAAATGAGAAATAATTCTCAGTGTATAATTTGTTACTATCGCTACCGCCTGAACAACCTGAGGGGTTAGGGGTTTCAGAGTAAACTTAATTAATCGTTGCTTTCACGGTCAGTTTGATTCCGCCATGTTTTATTGGAATAGTTACATCAGCCTGTTGCGTAGAAATAGACGAATAGATTATCTAGGTTTTGTGTAATTCCGTTTCAAATCCACTTCAAGCACTCGTCCTGGATGACTGTGGCAATGCCTTTCCTTCGCCGAAGTTGGCGTCTCGCCATACTACCATATGGGAAAGAAAGCAATTCTTTTCCAGGTAATCTCTTGGATCACCGGGTTTCGAAATGATCCCGGCTGGTTGTAGTGTCCCGGATCTACTTGGGGGCATTAAGCCTTGTCAAAGTACAAGCCGCCCGGTATTCCGTTAATGCACCACAAGTGATTACTGTAGGGCTCCTTAATCTAGGCAACCACTAGTACATCAATCTTAGATATCATATTTATGCGAAGCCACCTCCAACTATTCGTATACGCAATGGCTCGAATCTATTCGAATAAAATAACTTAATAAAAATAGTAGATAAATATTTTCAATGCCCCAAATACTCTGATTCCCTTAGCCACCCATCAATCATTTAACTACACCGATATTGGCATGAGTTTGTTTACCAGGTAAAATGATTACTAAAGACTAGTAGCCAATTATAATAGAATATTTATGGAAGTCTTACCGTACTTTTGAATAATATTTGTTAATGCTTTCTATTTATTATTAAACAATTTATTTAATCTAATTTTGTGTCTCCCACCTCATTACTCTCGAAGTCTATTTAGTCACCTACTGTCTGTATTGGCAATTTAAATATATACATTACATTAATGACCGTACCAATATCCAGAGTATAATAGATCTATATATAATTAACTGTAAGTAATTTAGTCTGTGTTCTGAGTTGAGCTAGTAAAGGGATAACCCCGTGCTGTTATAAAGTCATCATCGGTTGGTCATACCGGGGTTTGGGTTTGAATTTAGTTGGCGTTTTGGAATTTATTCTTAAACGTGGACTGGGTTTGAACTCGGGTACTGTGTATGAGTAAGCGTGGTGGATTTATACCGGTACAATATCCACGTATATTTGATTTGTGCATTCCTTAACAGATATTTAGGTAAGATTACTTTTAGAGTCTTCTATACGACCAGCGTTCAGACTTTAATAATATAATAATTTTTTACTTATAAGTATTTCTTTACCCATTAAATTTCCAATTTATTTGCCTTTTAAAACTCAGAATTTAGTCTTTTACACCATAAAGACTTAACAAGGCAAGCATTTATGTAATCATTATTATTTACCATCTTTACTAAGTTATATACTTAGATTTATAATTCACAAATACTTTCTTCATAAAGAAGTATTTCTCATTCTTTTAAATATCTATTTTATAAAAATTAACTACCATTAGCTTTTAAATTTATACAAAGTCCAACGTATTACTTTTATGCATCTAATAACTTTCCTAGTTAATCCAGCGTCTGTTAAATTTTTAGTATAAAGTCTCCAATACATTTTATCCTTATACGATGTTTCCATGACTATTTGATAGTAAATTGAGCTTCGATCGAGACGATAGGAAATTATAATTAAAATTAACACTGCATATTTGTCGGTAAACTTTTATAAATTATTTTAAAAAAGTACTCTTATAATTTTAAAACGATTTTGAGAGCGTCTATAATTACTTAGCTATTTCTAATAGCACACTTTACTTTAAAAATTTCAATCACTATTCCCCTCCGAACAATTGAACCTTGGTTTTATACCGGAAGAAACTTCCCATTTGATTGGTGAATTAAACAATCAACTTGCTAGCTTATTTACATATTTTACCAACAAGATAGAATTAAAAATAAATAATGACTTATTTAATATTTATTATTTATCACATTATCAAATTCTTAAATCAATCTTTATTGTTTATTTAAATCCATTAAACATTTTTTTTTAAAAATATACTTTCTTACTTTATTTCACTTTTAACTTTTATAAGATTATTTTTATAAATAAATTAAGTCTATTTTTATTCGTTATCTTTTTAAGCAGTATTTTAAAAATCAGATTTAATATTTCACATAAATTATTTTTACTTTTATCTCATGATAGACAAAATAATATTTATAAATTTTATAACAGAACTTTAAAATAGTTTTGCAACTTTATTAAAAAAAACTCCCAAGCATGTGTATATGCGTCTAACTAACATCTGTTTTACAACAAAGCTACAAACGCTTGTAATAATCTAAAAATAAACTAACAATTCATTTTTTAAAAATAAATATTTTTAAAATAAATAATATCTTATAACAATTTTAAAATAATACTTTGATATTATTAAAATCAAATATTAATCTTCTATTATGTACTACTAATAATTAAAATATTTATATTCATTTATTAAATATTAATTTTTATCAACAATAAATATATGCATTTAATTTTAACTTGTCTTTTAAAACTTTTAACTTTAAACATTCATTTATTAAATTTATTAATGCAGTATTGATTATGGCCAGTTTTCCCAACCATATACTATTATCATTCCCATTGAAACGTCTCTCTCAAACATCAGCACAATTTTCACATATCAAATATTCATAGATTACTTTAATTACACTTTTTAAAAGATTGTTATAAATAAAATTAACATCATATAGCTAAATATATCTTAAATTTAAAATTTTTTAAATAAATGGATACAACAATTTATGGAGACCCATACAAAAGGTCACAATATATATATATATATATAACTTTATAAATAAATATTTCACAATACAGTAATTAAAAATCTATAAAAATTATATGTATAACTATAACTTAGAAGCACTTTCACTACCTTCTTTGTCAACTATCATAGTTAAAATGCCAACTTTCCCATAATTCAATGTCAACTTTCCCATAATTCTGTGATATTAACATTTGCTGATTAATTAAATTTTGCTTGTATTTATATATTAACATCGCCTCTTTAATTTTTCTTTTATTATTATTTCTTTCAGTTTCCAATATTTTTACGTTGTTATAATCAAAATCAAAACCATATATACATGATTTACTATGGTCATAAAAAACAGAAGCTGATAAATTACCACTATTTTTAATATTTTGTTTCATATTTTGAACCCTTTTAAATAATAATACGTGCTCTTTTGTTCTTTTTTCCAATGTGCACCTCAATTCACCTATATATCCACTACCACACCTACATGCCCATTTGTAAATGATACAATTTTTATTTGTCAATAAAGTTTTATCTTTTGAATTGTTTATTAATTTATTTAATGTAGATGGTGCATAAAATGCAATATCGCATATTCCTTTATAAATTTTCTTAATGAAACTTGCCTGTTGATTAGATATATATGGTATTGATATCCACAACTTTTTATCAGAATAATTAACATTATTATTAATATTTTTATATTTAGAAGTAAAATTTTTAACAGTATAATATACTTCTAAATATAAAAATATTAATAATAATGTTAATTTTTCTCATAAAAAGTTGTGGATATCAATAACATATATATCTAATCAACAGGCAAGTTTCATTAAAAAAATTTATAAAGAAATATGCGATATTGCATTTTATGCACCACCTACATTAAATAAATTAATAAACAATTCAAAACATAAAACTTTATTGACAAATAAAAATTGTATCATTTACAAATGGACATGTAGGTGTGGTAGTGGATATATAGGTGAATCGAGGTGCACATTGGAAAAAAGAACAAAAGAGCATGTATTATTATTTAAAAGGGTTCAAAATATGAAACAAAATATTAAAAATAGTGATAATTTATCAGCTTCTGTTTTTTATGACCATAATAAATCATGTATATATGGTTTTGATTTTGATTATAACAACGTAAAAATATTGGAAACTGAAAGAAATAATAATAAAAGAAAAATTAAAAAGGCAATGTTAATATATAAATACAAGCAAAATTTAATTAATCGGTAAATGTTAAGATCCCAGAATTATGGGAAAGTTGACATTGAATTATGGGAAAGTTGACATTTTAACTATGATAGTTGACAAAGCTACAAGGTAGTGAAAGCACTTCTAAGTTATAGTTATACATATAATTTTTATAGATTTTTAATTACTGTGATGTCAAATATTTATTTATAAAGTTACGTATATTGTTTTAAAGAAATATAGACATCGATTTAAATAATATATATATATATAATCAGTGCTCAATTCATATTAAGATTGCAAATGCTTACACTTTAATGAACAGGCTTCAACGATGGCTGAAAAGTTGGAGATTGGAGTAGGTTGAAGCCTGTCCATTAAAGTGTAAGGATTTTTTATCTTAGTATAAACTGAGAACTGCATGAACCTACTGATGAGTGCTGGTTTAGCATGAAATACTTATATTTGTGATTATTTAGATTTTCTGCATGTATGTGGTCATGTGTATCAGTATTATGAAATAGTGTGGATGGTGATATGGCTTTTCAAATCTGAGTTCAAATCCCTATTTACAATTATGGTCCAGATTTAAGAGTGCCTGTTATTTCAAATTTTAAGAAAAATTAAAACTTTATGAAATATGATAATTTCATTTTACTTAATTATATATGTGTTGTCTTTTGTCTTAAAGCTATCAAAAAGCAATAATTTTTACTAGCTCAGTTATTAAATTTTATATATTTCCAAGAGTGTTCATATGTATAATGCTCCATTAATCTATTAATTACGTATTTCAATATATCTGTTAACCATGTTTAATTAATAAAATCAATTTTATGACTATGCTGATTAATTCTGAACTTATTAAAACAATTTAATTTGTAGAAATGTCATAATATTAATAACTCATGCTTTAATATTAAGCTTGTTGGTTTACAATATTATTATAAGATAAAATAGTTCCTTTATTTGTGCTGACTATTTGTAATAGCTTATGAGGCATATAATATTTTATATAGTATACTAAGTGAGTAATAAGTGTATGCTTATATGTTTACAGGTCTGCTGATATAGTCTTCCATGCACATATTTACACAAACACACACACACACATATATATATATATATATATATATATATATATATATATAGTAACAGGGAAAATATATATATATCACATAAAGAGGATGGAGTTGATAAGAATAAAAGTATATGGGGGGGGGAGAAAAAAGAGATGCCAGTAGATCACCTTAGGAGTCTGCAAAGACACTTTGAGAGTTATGGAGCACCAGACAAGGTGAGAATCCCAATAGCATCTTACCACCTAGAAGGGTAGGCTGTGGATTGGTGGAACTCATTGCTACTCCAGCCACAGACATTTTTAGGTTACAAGACAGCCCTGGAGAGAGATTTCTAAAATAAAGAATGGCAGGACAACATTAGATCCCAATTGATAAGAGAGATGTTTCAAGAGGATGGACCAGAGGAATATGTGCATATTTAGGCATCAAGTAGCCACACTCAAGATGTTAGAAGCATGTAATTTGTCAGAGAAACAGATTGTGAAGATAGTCTGCCAAAACCTGCCAATAAGAATAAGATTGATACTAGAGAAAGGAGTAGACAACTTATCTAAATAAATAGACATGACATTGAGTCAAATAGAAATACATGTGGAAATGAGACAGATCTGAGAGAAAAAGGAATTATACCACAGAGAGGCATAATATTCAGACAGCAACCAAATTCAAAACACATGGGGAGCCTAATTTTTTATGGAGGACAGAGTACTGAGTTATTCATGCCAAACATGTCCAAAAATACAGATAGCAGCAGGACATACCAAAGTGAAAGCACTTATTGATTAACAGAAAGATTGTATTATAAACTCACCAGAGAACAACCAAATATACCTGTTCTACCATTAAAAGCTGTACAAGTGGAGATATCCAACAACAGAAAGGCCAAGGTTGAACCCAAACAAATATGACTGGATGTCAAAATCCATTGAGTACATTGTCCCCATGTATTTCTAATCATGAAACATTTGATTTGTGATGTCTTATTGGGAACTGACTTTTTATATAAACATAAATTAAGTTGAACTACAAAAGTAGACAAGCTACATGTAATGGGGAGGTGATTGGATTAATAATGGATAGCACAGATAGTTCAATAAGTGCTTTGCAAGTTGACAATGAACACAATGATGACTTGATAACAGAAAAATAGACCAGGTGAAGATGTCTTGGGGAGAAAAGAAGGAAATACTAAGAAAGATACCATAGGAATACAATCAGGTATTTTAAAAAAAGTCAGGCATGATCCCATGGTTCAAACAAAGGGTTCAGGTAAACAAAACCCAAACATTTAAAGCAAAATCATACCCAATCCCTCAACAATATAGGGAGTAGATAAAGGAGCAGATAGATCAAATGTTGGAATGGGGGATTATGTCATAAAGATCCTTGGCTTGTTGTAATCCAATAGTTGTTGACAAAAAAAAAACTCCTTAAGGTTATGACTAGATGTGAGCCAAATGAACAAAATCATTTGATCTGACAGCAAGCTATTGGAAGATAATGCTGCACCCAGAAGATCATAAATATACTGCCTTCAGATATGATGGCTGCTCATATCAGTTTAACCATGTATAATTTGGCCTGATTAACAGTGGGGCTGGCTTACTATGATGTTTAGATCAGGTATTATCTGCTAAAGTCAAAAATAGTTACAATGTATGTGGAGAATGTATTGGTGGCATCGGCTAGTGTGGAAGAACATGCCAAAAATGTAGAAATGTTTTTAAGGGAATGTTGGAATAAAGGATTCATGGTAAACCTGAAGAAAAGTGTGCAATTTCAAAAGGAAGTTAAATTCTTGGGGCACCTTATAGGATCACAGAGTGTCTGGCCCCATGCAGATAAAATCTCAGCCATCAAATGTTTCTGAGCATCTAGGTCCAAGAAGCAGATACAATACTTTTTTGGGTGTGTGTAACTTCTACAACTGTTTTTAGGGGCAGTTTGCTCAGCATACGGAACCATTAGCTAGATTACTGAAAAAATATTTAGTGTGGTAGTGGGGCATAAAGTAAAGCCAGGCATTTGAAAGGGTAAAGCAAAGGTTCATGAAGCACATAATGTTGGCTTTTCCTGATTTTGAGAAACCCTTTGTGGTAAACATTTTAAATAATAAATGTGGATAAAATTTAATGTATTTTACATACAGCATTTTCATAAAATTCTTTCTCTTTTCCCTCTCATTCATAATAGACTATCTTTTATAAAATAAAATTTAGTTAAAAATAAAGTTAAACCTTTAAAAGAAAATAAAACAATGCTCACACATTAAATTATTATATTTCCTCACACTTTTTGTAAACACACGTGTGCACGTAAGATAGGTTTAAGTGAGAAAAAAAGTACAGTTAAAATACAATTTATATAATTTGTTAGTAATATCAGATTTTTTTTAATAAGACAAAAATAGATATATCATCGGAAATTAAATATACATACCAATAAGACTGCATTCAGTTCTCTACATGGATATAAAGTATTGAAACTATGTAATTTTAAATGTAAGAATTTATTGACAATATTTGGTAATGTGTTCATCTATCATGTCAGCTGATTGATGGTGTTGTTGCTAACCAAAAACACATTGATATAACGTTACTGGGCTAGCAATTCTTTATTAATATGGATTTTTTTTTTCTGTTTACAAATTTTACTTTCTTTGGTTTATAAATTATTTTTCCCAAATACTATTTTTGGCAAAAGGGACAATAATAGTTGTTTTTTAATTTTAATTGACAAGAGTGTCGTTTTTGGTGTATATTCAAATCATAATTTGGGTTTTTTAAATAGTATTGCTGTTTTTTAAAATTTGGTTAACAAAATTCATGAGAGAATGGACTTTTTTATATGTATGTTTAAATAATAATTTATGTTACTTTTATTTTACATTTGATTGACAACAATT
The DNA here is from genome assembly GCA_028023455.1 of Epiperipatus broadwayi. Classification (NCBI taxonomy): domain Eukaryota; kingdom Metazoa; phylum Onychophora; class Udeonychophora; order Euonychophora; family Peripatidae; genus Epiperipatus; species Epiperipatus broadwayi. The sequence continues at coordinate 171,055 of JAQFVV010006570.1, read as the reverse complement.
AGTGGAAGAAGAGGTTTTTTGTGTATGTGTAAATAATAATTTATGTTACTTTTATTATTTTACATTTGATTGATAACAATGAGTGGGAGATGGTTTTTTTGTATATGTTTAAACAATAATTTAAACTACTTTTGTTTTACAACAAATTTGTTTGACAACAAATTTTACTTTCTTTCATTTATAAATTATTTTTCTCAAATAATATTTTTGACAATGGGACAATAATAGTTGTTTTTTAATTTGTATTGACAAGAGGGTTTTTTTGGTGTATGTTCAAATAATCATTTGGATTTTTTAAATAGTATTATTGATTTTTAAAATTTGATTGACAAAATTCATGAGAGAACGGGGTTTTTTTTATATATGTTTAAATAATAATTTATGTTACTCTTATTTTACATTTGATTGACAACAATTAGTGGGAGAAGGATTTTTTTGTGTATGTTTAAATAAAATTTTACGTTACATTATTTTTTCAGTTTGAATGACAATATTTAATTGGAGACATTAAAGTTACTTTTACAATAATAAAACATCTGGGTTTGCATCAACTATATTTATCCCTTCCAGTAGTCAGAGTAAATTTTGGATATTGGCTTGACCTTATCCTGTATGGCCTTCAGAATGGTGGCCACAGATCGTAATGGAATGGCCATAGCAAAGCATTCTCCAGTCTCTCTGTAGAACCCACTAAATATCCATGGCTGAGGAAGCATTCTTCTTACACCCACTGAAAAGTGTTTTGTCCACCTCAACTATCAAACTGGATCCTCCAACTTGATGGAATGATCTTGAAGAAAGACTTTCAAAACACAACTCACCACTTTCCACCTGGCTAAAGCATCTCGAGACATATCAAGATCATTGACAACATGCTTTACTGTCAACTCATCATAGCTCCAGTAATGAAGAAAATGTAAAGATTTGACAAAGGGGATTTGGAATCCCTCAAACCAGCTGCCTTTATGAAGTAAACATTTTCATTGACAAAAATGAGATTTACAAATGAAAGTTCAAATATGTTTATAGACTGAAGTTGCATATACTTGACACACAAACATATATTTTCTTTCAGCATGATGTTTTTCTGCTGTAGAAACATTATAGCACCAGCTTCAATGTCTGGAAATTCCCATATTTTCATGTTTTCTGTGTTTGAAGTAGCCATATTATTTGTTTCTGAGAATTACTTGCTAAAACATGACTTAAAGCATGATCATCAAAATATTGTGGTACTCCACCCTAATAGAAAATTTAAGAGGCTTACAGCTTTATGAGGAACACATAAAAAAAAGGCCCCAATGGTAATTTAAATAATTTTGACACTATGAACTTAACACACCCTCATATGATACTGTTACATAAAATACTAAACAATTACAATATAGTGCATAACACAAACAACTATGACATTTTATTCTGCTTTTAGCATAGGAAAAAGCCACAGTGTTAGCCGCCAACTGAGTTAACATTCTTTTTAGGTTTTATCATAGAAATGAAAGCTTAACTCCAAGTTAACACTCTTTCTAGATTTTATCATAGAAAAAAGGCTTAACTCTGAGTTAACCCTCTTTCTAGATTTTATTGTAGAAAGAAGGGTTAACTACTTAAGTGCAGCCATGGAAATGGCATATTTATAAAAATTAATCTAGAAATAGCACCATCAAGTGGCTAACATGATAGGTCAGAACACAACCCAATATTTTTTAGATTTAAGCTAAACCTTATTCTTTTATTTATAAATAAAGACAAACAATTTATACTTACAGTATCATCCTGGTTTACTATTTTTTATTTACTTTTAATATTTTATTATCAAATTCTAAATAATTACTATTTGAAAAAATTTCCGAAAAAAATAAACATCTGTCTCTTTATAATTTTCATAGAATCAATCTCTATAAGTCTACCAACTATCTATAAAATAAGTGTCACATATAAATTGCCCTTACTTAGACATTTAGAGTTTTATCCAAACTGGACACTTACTGAGCAAATCAATGTTTATAATCTGCTGGTCCTGATAGTATTAGAAAAGCTCATTCATTTTCTTTATACTGGAGAAATATAGGTTCTTGTTGCTAGAGAAAAATTAGACTATATTCTTAATAATTTACGTCTTTCATTTTAGCTTTATACTGATGATGCTTTTATGTCTGGGTTGGTATTTCTTGCTATAAAAATGGGAAAAATTAAAAGCATGTGCATTTTTATCACTATAGAAATCTAAAGTTTCCAAATCATTATAGTTATTGACTAAACCACTAACATAAGATCGATTATCATTATCTGAGTAATGGCATGAGCTGAATTTCTTCGCTGCATCTGGATAATTTTCAAATATTTGCTAGCCATCTCATCTTTGGATACAGTGATCTCTTTCAGATATAACAAATTTGGATGCCCTTGAAATAAGTTTTTCCAATATTCTTACTTATTATCATAAGCTTATAAGATAATTCTCTTCACAAAAACAATTTTCTATAATGCAGCATATTTTTCACAGCTGATAAACATTGGTGACAAAGAGATTATCCTTTAAAACAAATTTATGCACAGTCTCTATATAATGAGGTAGATATCTCATGTCTTGCAGTGAAAGATAAAGCACCTACATGGAACTGGCTATTTACTATACAATTTTACAATCTTTTGCAAAAGTCATAAACATTGTTTGGAATGCCCTATTTATATGTTCAATATTATAAAATAAAAGTGTTGAATTGATGTTCTAATCCATTCTTACTAATCAGATCATCTGAACAATTTACAAGATCTTTACCTATATTATTAAAACATCTATTTACTAATCCATTGCACTGTACCATTTTATATATTTGTTCTCAAAACTTCTTACTTAATAAAAGCAAAACCATTTCTTTGTGTTTTAGAAATTCCTTTCTAAAAAACACTTCTTCATAATGACTTAAGCTTAAGGCACGTTTTTTTTCTTAGACAGAGATTAGCATTGATATATTCTTTCCTCACTAATAATCAAAAAAATTACTTTGTATAATGTCTTTACTAGGGTGATGCTCAGGATATTTTTTGTTATTCTTCACTAAGTTTATTAGCAACTAAATAGTCTCTAAATTTAAAACATGTATATTTTGTTTCATCATCACAACTTCAGTAATTTATAGCTCTTGTTCATTCCCTTATGGAATACCACCCTCAAATTACTTTATGATCTTGTTTAATATAAGTAAATCTTATCTAAAACATAAGAGGGGTATTTAACTAATTTTATACATTATGTCAATTTCTACATAATATATCCTTCACCCAGCTATTCTTGGTACACTCATGCTGATAATTAACTAAGCAAAACACTAAATGTGTAATTGTTAGGCTAAAACAAATTATTACTCTATAATCGAAATCATTAACATATGTAAGACTAATGTAATTGTAAAAAAGCTATAAAACATAACTAAAATCATAAAACTTGGAAACATTTGGAATTAGCATAATACACATTTGTTACAAAAATAAATTATTACATAATAGGGTTTGGATAATTTCTGAGTTGGCAGTTTATTAAATATCAGGATAGAAATTTTAGCAATTCCATTCTGATAGTCCGCACAATATGGTGGTTGCTCTAACAATTATAATATTATTTAGAAGAGGGCAAACCTGGTCAAAAATTATCTAGGCAAGGCATTACATAAATAGAAGCAACAATAATAAAAAAAATATATAAAACATGTACCCAAGATGACAGATAGAAAATCAGTTAAGTTATATAATATGAAAACAAAAGACAATTTACAGTTTAACATATTGATTAAGAAAATTATAATATAATGGCATTTACATATACTATAGCATTTTAAGAATGAGAATTTTAGAGTACTCTTGGGTCTTGGATACAGGTTACCTGCTTATTGAAGATGATTTTTCATGTTTGATCAGTTATTAATTGTTCATTTGTAACAAAAGCCTTTCTTTCCTTGGTTTTAAGGCTTTGTTTGGTTTAAAAGTGTTTCCATCATGTAGCATATAGATCAGCAACAATTCACTGACAGTTCAACTTTGGAGGGCAGTTTTGGAGACTCGGATACATTTTAGATGATTCCTCTAGAGCAGAATAATTTGCACACCTTCTACTCAGGCATAGCAGAATGAAACATTATAATAATGTCACTAGCAGTGACAAGGATGGATCATTTATATTTTTAAGTAGCTGAACTCACTCTAGTGTCTTTTCCTTTTCTTTTTATACTAGTTTTTATTCTTATATCAAATTTTTGCAAATCGATCGCACATGACGTAGATTACAGGTGGATTTCTCTACAGCCCATTCTTGCAATCGATTTGCAATACCCTCAGGTAAATTAATCCATTAGCACAAGAGGTACATTTGTTTTGTACATTTTTACATCTGATTATAAACTACAAGATAAAGTTTACAATAATTAAGAAACTTTTAAGTAGAATTTTAAGTAATCTATTGTCATTACCCATCAACTATGACTTTGCAAAATCTAAAATAACAAGTGGGAAATGTATTTTATAAATAGATTTAAGCAGTTTTTAGTATTCATTATTTGAAAACATTATATAATAAAATTTGACAAAATAATATATGGCATGAACACTATATAGCTTTAAGATAAATATTAACAATTATTTAATACATTATTTGATTTAATATTTAGGTCTGATCTTGGAGTGTGTGATTACAGCTAATTAAACGGACTCTTAAATACATATACATAATCCTGTTATACATACACAATCCAACATATCGGGTTTAAATTTAGGTGGAATGCAGATGGTGTGTGGAAGACCATAGAACCGGTGGAACTAAGGTGAAACTAAGATTTAAATCTGAACTTTACTGTTTCAATATATAAATTTATATATGTATGTATATATATGAATAATTATAAGCAGTAGCATCTAAATTGCTAGTTATGATTAGATTATATTTTTATTTTTAGTAATTATTTGAAATACAATGTTATTGTTTGTTGTTTGTTTGTTTATTTATTTATTTTGTACACTGCAAAAATAAATTTTTCTATGTAATATTTTTTTTTGTTTTTGCTTTTTGTGTGTTATTATTAGTATTATTTTTTTCATCTTAGTATATTAAAATAAATAAACTGCAGTATTAAAATTTTTAAGTCAGGATGTGAACAAATGTAACAGTAGGAAAGAGATTATTATAGCAACAAAGAAAAATAAATCGCCATTGAAAAAGAAAGCAAGCAAGACTTTTATTTTAATCTCTTCTACAAAATTTTTTTTGGCACAAATACAACCACTATTGGATTGAGATATAGCATTAAAATTGAGCGCTAATAACAAAGAGTTACAATTTAGGGTTTTGAACCATCTTGCCTATCTTATTTACTATTAAAGATCTAGTGAAAATACATTAGTTCTAATCAAGCCAGCATTTGTAAGCAAACCTAAAAAAATAGCTATTTTTTTACTTTTAAGATTCTTTTCATGATCCTAAGCTAAATATCCATCACGATTTATTTTTACAGCTGAATATAAAAAAAAATGCCAGGAATTAATTGCTTCAACAAAAGAAAAATCTATAAATTCATGTGTCACAACTATGTATATTTTAAAGTTATTTCACATAATAGGAATGGAACAAAGAACAAAATATTGAAAGTAAACAAAAGATTGAATACAATGGAAAAGTTTGTGGTTATCTATTCATTTGTTGATTTTTTTTTAGTTTTTTATTATTATAAAACTTATTTGTTTTATTTTACAAAACATTTTAAGATAGATGTTGCATATATATGTTTAACTTAAAGTTTAACCAAGCGTTATAATTTAAATATATAAGTTTTTCATAAATTTATTAAAATTAAATTTATGGATATATATGATATTTGTAAATAGCTTATATATATATATTTAAAATAAATAAAAATAACTCTTTCACCTTATATTCTTTATTAAAAGTGGTCAAAATACTTTTAAAAATAATTATAAAATGCACCAAATATTTTAAAAACTTGTTTTTTATTTTTTTGCCACCAAAATGAAATATATATATATATAATGTTTTTATTTAACAGAGGTAAAAATAAATGTTAAAAGCCATTTAATAATTGAATCTTTGGTCTTTAATCATTAATCTTATATGCATAAATAGCGTAAACAAATGGTAAATTCCAATTTAAAAAAAAAAATTGTTGATATTATACTTAGTGGTTAATGAAATTTGTTGTGATAAAGTAAATATATTACATGTATATATGTAACCACCAAATAATAAATGAGTGCATGGGTTGAATTGAAGAATAAATAAAGCATTATTTCTTGCATGGAATCATTTTTACAAATATACATTATAATAAATTTAGGTCTCCAAATTTTATAATTTTTTTAAAATCAATTTTCTTAATTATTTGATTATTATTATCTTGTTATCAGATGTGTTTTAAGAGTATGGATCAAGTTATAATTATTTAACATTATAATTATAAGTTGAAATTCTCATGTGCATTATTTAAGAATTATTTTGATATGTATTTTGCATGTCTCCAAAAGTGGTATAATATAGTTTATAAATATGTATATTTCATGGTAGATATTTAATAAAGTCAAGTCAATAAGTCATAAATGAAATATTGAATTTTGCAGGCTAAGATAGAAGCCTTATTTAAATAATAAATATAGATATTTGGTTTTCAAGATAAAGGAGATACATGGATGTAACATGATGGGAAAAAATTCTTATTATATTCTGTGTTGTTGTCTTTTAGATGATCCAGCCTTAAGAAACACATCTATGATTTTAAATTATTAGTTCAACAAGCTATTATCAATTTATCAGTTATATATATATATTACAGTTTTATGTAAAAGTAATAAATGATTTTTAAGCAAACATAAAATTCAATTCATATTTATTACTCATAAATATTTATGTTAACTTATGTTTACCAAAATTGAAGATTTGAAAAGCCAAGTGATTTTATATTTGTTTTTGCATATATATTTATTGCTATTTAAAAAGATCAAACCACAATCTAAAAATAAAGCAAATATTATTTATTTTATAAGAAATGACTTTGTGTTTTCATTTAAAATTTATTAATATTTTTATTTTATTTTTTAGTGCAGAAATCATTAGTTAATATAGTATATTCACAAGCAAATAAATGATAATATTGTGTTTTGGTAATCCATTCATTTAAGACATCATTAACTGTAATTAGTCATATAATCATTGTTTGTAAATATGGGTTGGATCCAACAAAATTCCCTTTGCTTCCAATCTACATTTAGTAAATAATCAAATCTTTAGTTAAGTTAAACCTGAGAAGTATTCACTTAACATGTCTTAGTCAAAGCTTTTAGTTTCCAGGTTTATTTTATACATGATTAGCCAAAGTAACAATATAATTAATAACTAAAGCACATTCACTCATGTATAATATGTTTTCTGTAGTATAAATAGTTTGTCAACAATTACTTTATAAATTAGTAGTTTGATCAAGTAAAGTTAAACATCATAACCTAGTTCATTGTATTTTATATTCATTGGTTGGATTCATTTATATTTTGTTATATTTATATTTTAATGAAAATTAATCAAAACCTAAGATACCCGATGGAAGAAATAGATTGTCCATTTCAGTGAGGCCAGAATTAGTGATGTAATTTCATTTCTATTTATACATATACTATGTTCAAAAACATTTGGTATCTCAATTGGGGATTTTTATTACATTTGTAACTTTCAATCATTAGGGCAAGTGAATGTTCCATTACATTTTGGTCGCCCAACAATTGGGGCAATTTTATCTTTCTTTTATGTATAAGTAGTTACATTACAATATTGTAACGATCCGGAGAATACCACTTAATGTGATCTGCACTACAGGGCGCCATCTAGGCATTTGAACCTAGAAAAATTTATAAAGTAGTCAGATACGTAAGTCAAAAAAAAATTTTTTTTTTTAATTTTGATTCCGGTCATTAGTCCAAGTCACTAGCTCAGGGAGTAGCAGAGATTTAATAATATAATATCTTATCTAATTATATTTCAATATTAAAAAATAAATAAAATAAGCCACTGCCAGTAATTAACATACAAAAATTTATTTACGCATATATATATATATAAGATTTAGCATTATTATTTTAATATGTTTACTTTAACATTATTTTTACTTTTATTTTAGATTTTTAATTTACATTTTAAATTTTATACTATTATTAGTTCGCACAGATTTGTTTAAAAATGTTGAGTATAGATCGGTTACATAGATTCCACGGTCAAAAACATTTCAAAATAAACATAAACAATCAAAATACAAAATCATTGATACCGTCAATTGCAGAGGGAAATTTATAAGTAACCCAATAGCATTCACCATAAGATGCTTGCATTAACACCAATACCTTAAAAGACATCCGAATAAATACATTTGAGATACTCACCGTAAGGTATCAGTATTTACTGAATGTCTATATATATTTTGATCGAATATGAAAACCAAAAACATAATCAACCGGAAACAAACCCATGCAAGCATCCATACCCAACTTAAATTTAATGCATCTTTATTTAGAGTGTCGAGTATGAATAGACTACATAGACTTGCATTTGAAAAGAAAATATTCAATCCTTGTTTAACCTTAGGCCAAAGGTTCGCAGTCAAACCAAACTTCAATCAATCTGATATATCGATGTGTTCAATGTAATATGAATACGGCAGCACAATTAGGTTAAGAGAAGAAACTGCTTTTCGTCAGATAGGAATATTACATCTATCAGACAAGAAGAGCAATAAAAAAAACTCCATCGAAAGGAACAGCGTTATACATCTTATAATCCCTTCCATAGGCAAAACAGAAGTGTGCGGCATATAAACAGCGATTCTGCCCATAGCGAATCTCGTACTACATCTACTAATTACACCAATATATCCAATCCATTGACCTAATTCAACTATGAAGCGAATAACCTAAGATTACCCTCCCCTAATATAACATTACAAATCTATATAGCCATTCATGCCCGACTTAAGTTTAATATTTATATAACTAGTTTAATGAAAAACAGAAATCATAATAAAACTTAAAGAACAAATAAATAAATAAATGGAAATGATTTTACAAAAGAAATACATTAAATAAAATTATAACTAATTAATAAATAACATTGGTCAGATAGGATTCTATTTCTTAATTATTTTAAATATGGAAAGTTTTTAATTTAATGTTCATTAATTATAAAGTTCTTACGGTTTAAAACAGTTCATCTTTATCTGTTGCTTGCCATTTGAACATGAATTTCCATGCCATCCTAAAAAGATTGGTTGAGTTAGCCATTGTTTTTTTATTTATTTATCCGGAGGTCTTTTAGTTTCGTTGGTCCTTAATGTAGAAAAACAAACAATGTCATTTCCTCTCTCTTTTTTTAAACAAAACTGAAGGGATTGAAGAGTGCATCTTTTCAATCCCTTCTCCTTCAACTCCACACTAACACATATAGTCACATCGTAATAACTAATTAATTCTTTTATTTTCAAACCTTTCCTTTTATAATAATTTTGTGGATTAACTCAACATTATGTCATGATGGTGAAAAACTTTTCGTTGAGGTCCGATTTCCTGATGGATTTCTTTCATTTGCTATAAGTTTCTATTGTTTTCCTATCTGACCGATGCTTATACATTTAAATGCCCAAAGGCTAGTTTACTAATTAAAATAATCATTTCCATTTTACAAAAGATTAATTAATTTGTTTTCAAACTTAAACATATATTTTTATCTCTAAATCTTTTCTGAAAATTTAGTTTTAAACTACTCTTTTTTTAATAAAGTTTTATTTTAATAATTATTTATCTGTGCGATTTTATATATATGCGAGTTTAAGATGATTTTTTAATTTTCAGTTTTTAATTCTTAAAAAAAAAAAATTTATTGGCAAACTTTTTTTTTATGTTTACTAATAAAAAAATAATGTAACGTACGTATGTGCCCGTTACAATATATATATATTGTAACCTCTACACTTCACCTATATCGCTTTATGCACAAATAAATGCCCAGATGCCAATTCTATACAAGATAGAATAAATTTATGATCTAGATTGCATCTATACTTATTGATAAAACTCTTGTTGTACTACTAATTTACAGCTTAGCTCAGTTGGAGGTTATAGGGTATCGTGGTCATTCTAGAATGCAAATGGGGATGAGAGAAGTATTTATAAACAACAATTATGAAAAGTTTATTTAATTGTATTATAAGCATTTACCAAGTTATCAAAATGAAACCATTTGTTGATTAACTTAAATCATGATATATTAAGTTCTCTCTTCATCCAAATACATGCTAGAACAATCATGCCACTCATCTAATATGTTTTGGGATCACTGCAACAATAATCAATCTATTGGCATTTAATTTAGATTGAACAGCTATAGCAATGTTTATTAAATGATGAACTAATCTCAGGGCTCTGCTATATGAATAACAAGTCAATCCCAATATAATATGACTTTAGTAATAAGGACTATTGTGAAATTGACATCTGCTACAATAAAATAAAGGGATAGACAATGATAAAGATTGGGTGCATTTTATTTTACATCACTATCTATTCTAAACAAGGTAAAACATGCATCTTGGCATTACAATACTTGGATCTATTAATTCTGTATTGTCTAAATAAATGACATATATTATTAAACTGACAAGTGATACAGTGTTAAATAAGGTATAATCTATTCTTGGCATATGCAATGTTTGAATCAATTAACTCAATGTTATTGAGATAAATTGCATACATTAGCAAATTGATGAATATTATAATATATTGTGCTGAACATATGTTTGTGTGTAAATGGTCAATTGAACGTTTATGATAAAATAATTCAGAGGGAATCTTACTTCAGCAAAACATTTATTACAAGACATTTTTTTACGACACATTGATGATGGTTTAACAATAATTTACATTAACCACTTCCGATTTGTCAGCGTCATTTGTGCACTTCGAGTGGTCATTTGATGACGTGCTATTTTATTTCTTTGCTGACGTAAAAAGTATAATCGTGACGTCTTAGAAAATATGGCCGTTTTTATCTGTATATGTTAGCTTTCAAACGATCTTTATTTCAAAAAAATCGGTTGAAATGTAGATTTTTGGCGAATTTTTTAATCAACCACAGTATTTATTTTTTTTGTTTTTTTGGTAATTTTTGTACTTATCACGAAACGATAAAAGACATAAAATCTTTTAAGGCTGCAAGTAAAATTTTCTTCAGTATTATTCTCAAACAAGGCTTACAACAGATTAAGAACGTATTCGTAAGTAAAAATTTTTAATTTTTTTTTAATTTTTTGAAGAAATATATTTTTTATTAATTTTAGTTTGTAATTAGTGTGAGCTAATTTGTAGTTATTTATTTATTTATTTATTTATTTATTTATGCTCATATACAATTCATATCTATCAAAAAATTGGTGTGTGTGTAATTATATATTTATGGTCGTATAGAATTCATATTTATTATAATTTTCTAAAGGTAGTTTATAATACATTTATTTATGCTCACATAGAATTCATATTTATAGAAAAATTAGTGTGATTTAGTTTGTAATTATATATTTACTTGTATAGAATTCATATCGTAATTAACTTATTAGTATATAATTCATATTGTAATATTCTAAAGTTCTATGTACACTAATCCTCTTATTTTTATAAAAATAATGATTTTCAAAAACTATACTTTTTGAAAACCATTAATTATGTTTATATTATATGGTTTACAAGCAATAAGTTATAAAACTAATAAACAAATGTATACAGACAGACATTGCATACACAAACATATAATCCAATTCTGATTCTTGTTTATGTTTATGCTTGATCATGCTTTGCTTTTGCTATATGTTTCATAACATTATTTTCAAGTCTATAGACTATATGCAAATAAATTATATCTGTGGTACAATAAATATAACAAGATAGCATCACTTCTGTACATAAAGAATATAAACATTGCTTGTGCAGTGCATAAATAATATAAACATCACTTGTGCAGTGCATAAAGAATATAAACATCACTGGGGATCACAAAGAATATAAACATCACTATTGTACATGCTGCAGTACACACAAAAAATATAAAATGAAGAGAACTCATTTTATCAGTGATATAGAAAGTAGCCTATAATTTCTAGTTTTAGACAGACAAGAAGCCAATTGCTATGATGATTTCTTCTGTATCTTTTATTAGGATGAATCTTTTTCTTTATAGATGCCTTTGACATTTAGAACATTTGGGGTACAAGATAAAAATGAAGAAGTCATATCCGAGTTTGTTTGGAGATTGTAAAGTTATGGATTATCTCAGGTAAGACATATTATACATGTTTAGAAAGATAATTTTGTAAGGAATAGAATGAAATTATCACTGAAGATGTATTTTGAAGTTTAGTTAATGTTAATTTCCAAATTATAAACAAACAATAAAATAATAATTATTTTGAATGTGAAAATTTCTTTTTTTTCTTATTTTTTATATAGTTATCACTATTTATTTTATGCTTATTGTTTTTCTTAATTTTTCTAGTTTCTAGCAATGTAATTATTTTTGTTCTAACATAATTAAAACTGAAGTTATTATGAAAATTGTGTTTCAGGCCAGTATTTTAAAAAGTTCAAATGGCGTCTTGAAGCTACACAGATTTGATTAAATAACATTAAATTATATAATTTCATACACTTAATATTTGAAGACGCCTCCTCCTATTTATTATCTTAATTACATTTATGACTCTATTTGCTCATTTACCAACAATAAACAATAAAAATAAAAAAAATAAAATTACACATTTACATTCCAATATTAACATATATCTTCATTTGTGCTCTCAATAAACCAAGAAAACAGTACCAAGTAATCGACTTATGCTACTAAATTATTTATGAATAAGCATAGGTTTATATTTGCTATATAAATCTAAATGATAGTTTATTTCCTTTTTTGCATTAAACAGAATAAAATTTCCTAATCTAATATTACATTCTTATCTGAGGATGAATTGCTAATAATAATAAAAAATGAAATAATGATAATGTGGGTGATATGATTTGACAAGCCATTTATAACTTACAAATTCTAGCGATGGTTTTCCTCAATATCTCAAAGTTTGCTATATTTCACAAACACAATGCATTTATTAATTATATTTCTATCAGTTTACTTGCAGAATGAATAAACCTCACGATACGGATGGTGCAATAAGCTAATCATTAAATTACTAATCTTATTTCAAGCATATTATAGAAATCCAAAAAAAAAAAATTATCTGATATAACTAACATATACTATCTGATGATAATTATGCTGGAATGAAGAAGGAGAGGGGATAACAATAAATAAATATTCACATATACACGCACGAGGGTTAACCAAAACTCCAAATTCAAACTTTACTCTTCAATAAATATCTATCAATTTTTAAGACACAAATGTTGCAGAACTCAGCCAACTTATCATCAATAAATGGGGCATTTGCCACTTCATTTAAGAAATACATCTATCTCCTCATATGCTATCAAACAAGAAAATACACTACCATCCACGATTTAACAAGTAAGTAATCAAGGAGAGTATTACTCAATCCACATAGCAAAAATCAACCCTTCGACTGCTTCTTCATCCAGATGTACTCATCGCATTTTATATATAAACAAATTTATAAGCAGACAAACTCTTAATTCTTCATCTTCCTTTAATATACAGCACCAAACCAAAACCAATAGAAAAACAAAATATAACTTTGGTAAAATAGTTTACGACAGTGCACACACATGCGAATATACGATCATATATAAAATGATTTTCAAATCATATGAAACAAATGAAATGTCATATTAACAATAATTAAATTTAAACGAATCTATTACTTGTGAGAATTATGAATATTGAATTTCAACTTAAAGTCAATACTGTCAAGTAAGTTTAACTATTCTGCATACTGGCATAAATATCTCCACGTGTCTATCTATTATTATTAACCAATGCATAATATTAAAGTATTTAATTTGAACTAATAATATGAGCATGGGAATATCCATTTTTCTTTTAACATAATACCAAAAAAAATTACCAGTTTGGTATAATTTATACCAAAATGTTTGAGAAATTCTAGAGGAAATTGGATACACAAATATATAATAATAAAAAAAATAATGTCAAAATAAACATAAATGAATAAATAAATACATCTATATATCTATCATATGTGAAGGAAGAAATGCATATCGAACTTTCAGTCATTAAAATAAAAGTTCCCTTTGTGATTTTTTTTCCTTTTTATATTTTTAGTTTATACTTGAAACTTTGAATAAATGAAAACACACGCGCGTACAAATATCCCTGCAGGTTAGACATAAATTTGGCAAAAGCAGAAATAACTTCCAATGTTCTTAGGATTTCCTAATACACATTATAAGCAACATTTTCAAGTATTTGGATCCATTCATTATTTTTTATCAACTTTATTTTGTCTAAATTTCCAATATTTAAAGCATTTTTAATAGTGAAAAAGATCAAGGTTACTTAATCATCCATGTTTGTATTTCCTTCTGGTAACTAATTATCAAGTATTATTGTCATGCATTCTTTCACTCTTATAAGGGTATGAATGGTTCAGTAATTTAATGTACATAATTATTATAATAATGTAGAATACTAGTATGTATAATTTTACCATTTCAGCCTTTTTTTACACAATAAAATGGGGAATTTATTAAATAAGAGTCACTCAAATATCCCATTACATAGTCCAGCATAAAATTTCAAATTCTTCTTATTATTAATACTTTACATAATTTCAATGTCAAACTATTTATTAAAAATATATTATAATAAAATTGCATTAGTGATTTTTGTAAATTATATATATATGCATTATGACTAAGATAAGTTCGAAGTATTATTTAATAAACAGTAAGAAACTGATGTAACTCTGAACATTTATCCTTCCATCTTAGAAAATATCATATGGCATCCTTCAGAATTATACATTGGCATTTAGTCTTGAGGGGTATAGAAGAAGTTCCCTTATTAGAGAGATAGTGGGGAATCCAATGAAACTATTAACTTCACTTGTTTTATTATATTTCCTTTTAGAAAATTAGTCCACCTTCTCTAAATTTGTTTTTCTGAAGCCATTTGTAAAACTTTTCTTGAAGTCTTCTGTAACTTAGCCACACCTCTTTTTTATAATAATGAGCTAACTATATGCAAGAATTTATTGCTTATTAAAATGTTAAAAATAGAGGTTTGAAATAATAACAAAACAAATTAATTTAAAATATAAATCAATAAAAATTAAAATAACTTTTACATTTTTTAACTGAAAGATTTTATACAATAAATAATAAATTTAAAAAATCATACTAACTGATGGTGTGTGTGTATCTATTTTTCCATTAATCCAGAACTCTATTAATGACTGAGTTATTAACAATTTCTATGGAAAATAAATAATGTTATTACAAGATGGATATTTTGAGTGATGACTAGAAAAATGAATGAGGTATGAAGTGTGAGATGATGTGAGAAATGCACCCACCACATACAAGTTAGATCTTGGAATGGCAATATACAGTAGGTTAGAAACTTAATGAATAAACATTTATTATGGTCCTAATACTCATTCCTACTATTAGATATACATAAAGGAAAAGGAATTTTAATGACTGGTACACCATAACTAAGATCCTGATAACTTTTCAACCAAATTTAAAACATTAAGTTAGACTACAATTCATTTTTTTTATTAGCTACCCATGATCACTGTTGGAACAATGTGAACTTCCCACATTTCTTCATGGTGCCAATCTGGAAGGTCACAATATATATATATATAATTGAATATTTGTAAATACAGTAATTAAATAATTAAAAATTTTATCCATTTAAGAGTGCTTTCGATTATCCTAGTAATCTTTGTCAACTAAAACTTCTATATATTAATGCTATGATGAGGTTTTATTTAATATATATTGTACCCTTCCCATCACATTGATATAATAATAGAAAAATATGACTAGTTCAGATAAAATGACCGTGCTTGGCTAAAATACATATAATCTTAGTATAATCAATAATAAAAATACCCTATGATAATATCTACTATTTAACTAGCTCTAACTGATTAATAAATGATTCAGTTTATGAAAAATGAAATAAATAAAATATTAATAAATCATGAGATAATTAAGTGAAGTACAAGCAGTAAAGAATTACATTGAGCCAATATTCCACAGGATACAATCTCAATGCCATAAGAATCCTACCCCCCCCCATTATTTCAAATAATAATGAATTCATAGCATTCTTAAGAATTTAAAATAATAACAATCAATTTAATGTAATGTTATTAAATAAATTCTAATCTCTTTATTAAAACAATATAACTATAATTATGTCAGATTCTTTAAAATAACTCTAATTAATTTATAATCTTCTGTAGTCAAGTTTGATAAGGGATTTTGTATCAACCTCAACTATACCTAACTAATAATAATAAATAGTAACAATCATCTTATTCTTCATTAACTAATTATTAATCTTATCCACTGTTTAATATTATGGTAACTAATAATAACGCTAATAACAATAATAATATAATCTTATATTTCTCATATGACATTTTAAATAGAATATATGGCATAATCTGATACAAACTGAAAATTTGTGGCAACAAAAAATATTAAAATTCTGTGCAATTAATTATGACCATAATAATAATATCAATGCAAAAAAAAATTTCTCAAGTATATTATATTCTGAACCATTGTGATTTCTTAAAATAAATAATTATATCTATACTATGCAAATATTATGTTTATTTTGGTATCTGCCAATCATGTATTTGTGATGGTGAATAAATCAACATAACACAAAGTTTCATAAAAACAAGGTTAACAAATTTTATTATTCTATACATTCAACAAAAACTATATACATTATTTACAATTGTTCTTTATAAACTCTAACAAATATAAAGCTAATGAAAATAATATTAGGTTACCTACTTCCACATTATAAAAAAAATACAATAAATCAAAAGTAAATAAGCCATTACTCCAACTTATATACTATTTATGGCACATTTATTTAAAATATAATACAAATTTAAAACCACTCTTATAATCTAATAAGAATATCTATTAATTAAACATAGCTAGACCATACGATTTTCATAAATGTACAAAAAAATTTAAATTATTTAATATTCAAATAATACTCACCTTTAAAATATGTTCAAATATTTTTTACAATAAATCACATATCCAATATAACAGTACTAATGTTATTTTTAATATTTTTTTTTTTGTTTCATTCGATAAATAAAATTGACTTTAATAAAATAATAATATTGATATTCTTCTACATATTTTGCTTGGTACTACTTTTTAAATAAAAATCCTTATATGTGTGCTTCATGTATGTTTAAAATATAAAATAATATTCATGAAATACAAGCATACATTCTATTTTGTGTTGTTCATTTTGGATATTTTTATTTCTTAAAAATATGCATTAAACCGTAAAATCAAAATATCAAATTATTCAAAATCTTGTGAATAGTTGTCATCTCTATCTCTTTTTTTAAAATAGTTTAATAAAAATATGAAAAATATCTATGATTCTTTATTATTCACTGTTCGCATTTATATCCAATCTCATTTGTATTTGACATTAACCTAAACCAAAAACAAGAAAAACCTATCTCATCTCCTTTCAAAATAATAATACTACAATTCAAAATTATTCATTATTTTCTTTTAAAAATACAATGCTATACAATGTAATAACTATGAAATTAAGATAGCAAAACAATGCATAGAACCTGAAGAAATAACAAGAGTAAAGACTCAATAGTATAAAATATATTGGATAATGTACACAGAAACAGTGTGAATGAAGAGGTATGACTTTTCTGTCTAATAACCTCAAATATAATAATAATTTCCAGGCTTTTATTCAGCACTCTCTCAAATATTTTAAAATACAAAATATAAAAAAATCCACTGTCCATGGAAAATATATACAAGACATAGAGTTACATTATCTATACTCGCATAAACTACTAGGCTAACAATATAGGTTACTTTCATATTTTCTCCATAGATCCTACATGTAAGTATCCAAATGTTTCTCTACATACTCCCAATGTCACTATCAATTAAAACTTCAAAATAGATTTAACAATCCACATAGGAAAACAACTAGCATTACTCTAAATAACAAACAAAATGTGCATATGACGTTAACAATCTGAAACTACTACAAGAAAAGGTTTTATTCACTTTAAAAAAACTCAGCAATAAAAAATACAAATGATTTTGTATTAAAATATTAAAATTAATATTCAAAATATCTTCAATGTTAGGGTTGATCCATTAAAGAATTTATAAAAATTATGAGTATCAATAAATTATATTACATTAGTAATATAAAAGAAAATGTATGCATATTTTTCTAAAATTATGGCTTATATTTTATAATAATAATAAAGTTTTATGTGTAATTAATGCACACATGCATGTTCATACATTCATATGACAAAGCAATATCATAAAAATATTCCAAGCAATTCTAGAAAATAAGAATAAAATATCCATCATATAAAATCAATAAATTTATAAAGTTTACATAGTGACCCTACACTTGTCAGTCACTATTATAGAAATCTTCTGGTCCAATATTTAACATAAGAAAACATTTTAATTAATGATAACAGTCACTCAGTATAACACAGTCATATCTTAAAAAAAGTTTATGCAAAACTTTTCAAAATATTAAAATATTCTGTAAAATATTAATTTTGTTACAATGAATAAAAATATTTAAGTGTAATCTTCCTACTCTAACACTAATAAAAACTTAATACTACAATTATTATGTAAAATGATAATAAAACTATAGTTACTAAACTCCAATACTTTCTTCTCTCCATAAATTCAATTTTAAAAAGATTTTTTGTCTTCCTTATAATATTTTCATAGAAGTTTCCCCCAGATCTGTTTCCTTCTCAGTGGTGCATGATTGTTTACAAACAAAAAAATAATGATGTCAACTTTTTAAAACCCAAAAATATTTAAAAATTGGCTATTCATCCTGTTCTTAAAGATTATAAAACAGTCTATTGTCTGAGCTTTCCAGGATGATAGCTATTTAATGTGATATCACTTGGAAAAACTTTTGAAAGTAATTCTCCAGAATTTTTCTCATTCACTTGTATTATACTGTCTTCAGATGTATTAGTGTTGGTGATATAAATCCATATGTATTTTTACGGAAAATACACATTTTTATATTCCATTCAAATATCAGTTTATAGTAACACAGATATATTATCATTTATAAAAGTATATTTTCTGTCAGGATAATATTTTTTAAATACCCATTTATTTATTTTTTCTGATGAATAATTAAAAAAAACTACTTTATATAATTTCAATAATTTACAGTATCTTTTAATGACAACTGGTCATAATAATTATACCCATAATAATGTTGTTTTTTATATTTATAATCATTTTTCAAGAGAGGTTTGTAATAAACCTTTTTAAGTCAAAATTTTAAAAGATTCACTACATCTTTTTTCTAAGAAAAATGTAGTTACTAATGTAAGCATAAACAAGATTTTTTTATTCTAGGTTCAATATTAAATTTTTTTTTTTTTAAATATTAAAATTTTAGTTTTTTCTATGTACCTTTTTGTTCTCAAAATAAAGTTGTTTATCTTTAATATATAATGCATAAATATGTTAGTTCTTCAAAAATATTCCTGCTCATCACTCTTGCAAGTGTCCAAAGTATTAAAAATAAATATTGATACAAATTCTTCCATAATATATTTAAAATTATACTTTCCTTTATTAGCTGCTTCTCATTCATTAATTCTTTTAAACACATTATCTCTAGTATTAAATCCATAGTTTTTACTGTGAAGTTGGTTTAAGCTTTAATAAAAATAACCAGTAGAGAATTTTATTGATTTAGCAACACATTAATACTTTGACTTAATAAATTAATAATCCTTCCAAACTTTTCTTAAAAAATAATAATATTAAGAAGTAGACTAAATAAGTAATACTTTGATGTTGATATATGATAATAATATTGATAATAAAATAATAAGTTAAGAAGAATTAATTAAGTGACTAAATTATTAAGAGAGTAAGTAAGTTATTAAGCAAGTAAAAAATGAGATCATCTACTTTTATACCAGATCTCACCATTTGATTGGTTATTTAATCTTTAACTTATGATCTAATTTGTATACTTGTCAAGTTTAGGTTATTAATATTTAGAAATAAAAACCATGACTCATACTAAATATTACATATTATTACAAAATTTAATTTAAAAATAATTTTATACTTCCACTTAACAAATTAAACACTTTAAAATAACAATTTTTAAATAGTACTTTATTAATTTATCTAACATTTAATTTTAATGTATCTATTTTTAAATTTTACCTTTACTAACTACACTTATTTTAAACCTATCTATTTAAATAATTTTCCTAACATTTACTTTTATGATACACAAATGTTTCAATTTTTTTAAACAATTGTGAAGTAATTTTGAAACTTTTTTTAGAAACCTTGTAAGCACAAAGAATAAGTATTTTCTGGTCACATGACTTTTAAAAACCAGACAATATGTATCAATTTTTATAATTACTGTCAAAAAACAGAATAATCTTAAACATATTATTACAAAATATTACATTATTAAAAATAATAAAATATAATGATACAATCTAGAATAATACATTTTGAAATTATTTAAACAGTAATAAGTTAAATACATTTGCCTACCAGAAGATATTATACTTTTAATAAATAATTTATAACACAAATATTAAATCTAATTTTTATTTATAATACATTAGCTTATTTAATTTTAAGTCATTATTTTAAAACCAAATTTTAACACTTTGTTTAATAGGATTTTTAATACATTATTTTCATCATGGACAGTTTTCCGAACCATACAGAAATCTTAATATTTAGCTTTACTTTATAATTTAGCACACTAACATAATTTTTTATATGTTTATAACCCTCAAATCTATTTTAACAAAGTTTTAAAAATCTTATCAACATTATATAGCATTTACACTATTTCAGTTTTCCTTTAATTTAAAATGTTTTCAAATATTAACTTAGTAAACCTACTTGGATCTACTCAAAAGGGTAATATATATATATATATATATATATATATATATATATATATATATATATATATATGATGGCCGGCGCCGGGGGGGGTCGGCCGGGCGCGCCGGGCCGGGGGCGGGGGGGGGGGTTGTGGTTGCCCCGGGGGGGGGGGGGCGGCCGGGGGGGGGGGCGGGGGGGGGGGGGAGGGGGGGGGGGGGGGGGGGGGGGGGTTGTCGCTTCGGGGGTCTGGCGGGGCCCCCCGCGACGCCCCAGACCTCCCACGTCCCAGAGAGAGAGGCCCAGCGGTCTGTTTTTTTCCGCCCCTCTTTGGTCTTTTGCTCTCTGGACTTGGGGGGGGTCCATGCTTTGTTTTTTTTTTTTGCGTGGGTTTTTATGTCGTTTGTTGTTTGTTCTGAATTCCTTCATATGGGGTGGGTTGATATATATATATATATATATATATATTAAACTCAGAGGTAAAAAGCCAATAAACTCACCATGTTGGCTAATGCCTGTTGGTGAGCAGCCTGTCCATGTTTGTATACTATATGAATAATCACATAGTAATAACAACTGCAATGACAAGAATGTATGGAGTGGACATTAGGAATTTTCCCTGCTTGGTTGCTTTAAGGCCTCCAAGAGGAATCAAAAGGTCTCCTTTCAGTTAATAGAAAAATCCTTTTTGCCTCTGAGTTTAAAATCAAGAAAAACTGTCTTATATTAAATGGGACATTATTGGACTTTGTGAAGTTAGAAGAAAAGATGAAGAGACAATTGATTTAAAAAGGTACAGATATTGGAAAATACAAGTGTAGTAGGATTCATTATAAATAAAATGTGGAAGAACAATATTGTGGAGATTGATGGTGCACTAGACAGAGTGGCAAGATTAGTTATACAACTTAATAGAAGATACTAAATGCAGATAATTCAGGTTTATGCCCCAACAAGTTCTCATAGTGATGAAGTAGTAGAAATTTTTATATGGATGTACAAAAGGCTTTTAATCAGAGTAAACAACATTTTAAAATTGTTATGTGAGACTTTAATGCTAGAATTGGTAAACAAATAAAAGATCAAGTGTTGTAGGTAATTTTAGTTATGGTAATAGAAATGAGAGAAGACATAGACTTGTGGAGTTTGCAGAAAAAGAAAAACTTTATATAATGAATTCTTTTTTTTTTGAGAAATGTTAAAATGAAATGGACATGGAAGTATCCAAATGAAGGTACAGCAGAATTGGATTATATTTTGACTAACAGAAAATACATAATTCAAGATTGTAATGTTCTTAATAAATTTCACACAGGAATTGATCATCGATTAGTAAGATGTAAGATACATCTTATTGCAAAACTAGAGAGATAAAAGTTATTAAGAAAAACAATATTTACAGTTTATATTCCTAATCTTCAAAAATATTCTAATAAATTTAATTTAGAACTTACAAGTTGGTTTCAAGTATTAGTAGATTATGAACATGATTCAGATTTGAATAAAATTAATAAGAAACTAACTGATACACATTTAAAAACTGCTACAAAAATAGCTTGTAGAAAAAAACCAGCAATTGAGCAATAAAATTTCTACTGAGACTAGAGAATTTATGAAGAAAAGAAGGAATATGAAGATATACAAAAATGATGCATTAAAAAGGATTGAATATCTCTTAATTTTGTAAAATGGTGCAGAAAAGAGTTGAATATGATATAAGAAAGTATAACTGTGACCTAGCAAGGAAAGCTGTAGAAAAAAATAAAAGTCTCAAGAGTGTAAAACAACATCTTGGTATTGGTATGAAATTTATATCTGCAATAAAAAAAGATGGAATTATTACTAAACAGAGAGAATACATCATGAAATGGGTAGAAGACTTTTATGAGGAATTATATAGTAATAAAGAACAAATACCTCCTGCATCTATTACATCTTACAAATTGCCCAAAATTTTAAATGAAGAAGTGAGACATGAAATTAAATGCACAAAGAAAGGAAAGGTTTCAGTTAATGATGGAATTATAATTGATATATTAAAAGAAGCAGGTGAAGAAACATAAATTATTTTAGCAAAGTTATATGCCAAATGTCTAAATAATAAAGATGTACCAGATGATTGGAAAAATAAAACATTAATATAATATTTTAAAATGGTGATAAAGAAATTATTAAAAATTATAGACCTATCAGTCTTTTATCAGTTTTATACAAAATTTTTACCAAGATAATTACCACTCATCCACAGAGAACATTGGATTTCCACCAACCAAAAGATCAAGCCTGATTTAAAAGTGGTTTTAGTACAGAAGATCATATCCAGGTATTGAGAGAAGTTATAGAAGGACAAATGAATATGAGTTGCCATTATGCTTTGAATTTGTAGATTATGAAAAGGCATTTGATTCTATAAAGATTTCTTCAGTGATTAAAGCATTGAATCATCAAGGTATAGATCCAGGATATTGTCATATTTTAAAGAATATTTATAAAAATTCAACACAATAATGAAATTACATGAGAATATATAAAAAAAGCCTACAAATTATTACATAAAAAAGTTTCACCGCAACACATCATCGTATTATTAATTATAATGATAATAAGAAAGTCAACATTGAGAAGGGTGTAAGACAGGGTGACTCCATTTCTCCAAAGCTTTTTATAGAAGTGCAACAAGCAGTATTTTGTGGATTAAAATGGAAAGCTAAAGGATTGAAAGTAAATGGAGATTATATTTAGATTTTGCAGATGATGTAGTTGTTTTTGCAAATAATGCTTTAAAGCTTCCAGAAATGTTGCAAGAGTTATCAGAGGAAAGTAGGACTAAAGATAAATGTTAAAAAGATTAAAGTAATGTTTAATGGATTTTTTCAAAATATGAAAACAAAGATTGATTATGATGAATTAGAAGAAATTAACAGTTACAAATACGTTGGACAGATTATTAATACAGATGGAAACATAACGGGTGAAAATAATCATAAAATTAAACTTGTTTGGAGTGCTTTGGTTAGAAATAATTTGATACTAAAAGGAAATATGCCTATAAGTTTGAAAAGGAAAGTTTTTAATAAATGTATTTTACCAGTACTTACTTATGGATCTAAGACTTGGACACATAATAGAAGAACAATACAGTGACTTCAGACCATTCAAAGAAGCATGGAGTGATGCATGTTGAAAGTTACAAGAAGAGATCAAAATTGCAATATATGGGTAAGAGAACAAACAGGTGTTACTGACCTCATTGAAAAAATTAAAAGACTGGAGTGGAGTTGGGCTGGACATATTGCTAGAAGAGATGATAATAGATGGACAATTGAAATCTTAAACTGGATTCCAAGAGATTGTAAAATGCACAGAAAGAGACCAGATGTGAGATGGATGGATAAAATAAGAAAGTTAGAGGTGATGTGGAGAAGAGAAGCTAAAGATCGGAGAAGATGGATTGAATTTGGAGAGACCTTCATCCTGCAGTGATTGATAATGATTTATGATATATATATATATTATCGGCTAACAATGAATTGTTAAATTTAGTAAAATAAATCCCTCAATCTTTGAATAGATGCAATGTGTTTCCATATATTTTTATTTATAATTCTTTTATGAACTTTTATAATATATTGATCATATAATTAATTGTTTGAGTTGTTTGCTGAGAGGTCTACTATCTGACCGTTTCGCAAAAAAATTTTCTATGTGTCAAAGCATCGGCCGGGAAGCGAAACCGCAAACCAGGACAACTGCTTGTAAGGCAGCTGTGCTGACCTCTCGACCACCAACCCTTGACGTTTCGAAAAAGTTTGTTATGGATTCTATTTTAAAATGTATTCAATTGATCTTTGTTTAATATAGATGAGTATTACTATAAATATAAAAAGTCATATAAAATAATTCTATTTAAGTTTTTTTTTTTTGTTTTGCTTTATTTTAAAAAGCAAAATTAATGTTTTAAAAATATTAAATATTTTTTCTTTGTATTTTAATAATAATAATAATAATAATAATAATAATAATAATAATAATAATAATAATAATAATAATAATAATAATAATAATATAACTGTTTAATTATTAGTATTACTTTAGATATAATCAGCAATTATTGAAAATAGTATGACTTATTCACAATGCAATAATATATTTTTATTCACATAGTTACTTATCGTCTATTGGTTAGTAGTAAAACATGATGACATGCAAAATTTAGATATTTATAAAGATTTCAAAAAGCTGTTCAAAACAAATTCATTTATAAATTCAAGTTGACTACCAACCAGTCGAAATGAAAAATCTCTGCATTATTATAGTTTTATTTACTGAGTTTATTTGTGACGCGAAAACAACTGCAGGTATGTTTCTTATAAAAAAATATTTTAAGATATAGAAAAGAAATATTTTATATGCCAAGATGCAAACATATGTGCCTTAGTTGTCACTTTAATACGTATATCTTGTGATATTAAACAGAATCAAATGCCTATACAAATTATATATATATATATAATGGTTTTTTTTTACTTCAAATATAATAAAACACAAAGTGTGCAAAAATAATATTTATTACGGTTAAAAGTGATTAAATTTATATATATATATTAACCAAACATCTGTGATCATGATGATGATTTATAACCTAGTACTGAAGATTAAACTAAGAACAATGGCTCTAAAAGTATTTCAATTTATTTTTTCTTGTTTCAATAAATAAATAAAAAATGAAACTTTAAGGTGTCAAGCCTTCTAAATAGAAAGTTTACTTTTGGAAAAATAAACGCCTGATCATCATCATTTATAAATGACTACTGTTATTCGTGCATGTCTAAGGACTGTAGGTATTAATAGTATAATAGATGCTAATAGCATTATGATTGGAGTGAGTTTATAAGCAAACACAAATTAAATTGATTAATAATAAAATTAAGTTAATTTACATTAACAATAGATATATAAATTTGTTGTTTATGCATTTATAATTATTACTAAATACAATAAATAGAATAAAAACCAGTAAAAATAATAATAATATAAATAAGCATTTTATTTTTATAGCGTCTGTATATAATTGTAATTACATTCATATCGGCCTTTCAAGCCAATTGTGCAAACGCTTTGCGAGTGTTAAATAATAAATGAATACCCTCTGACCAATACAAGATATAGAATAATAATAATAATAATTGGAGATATTTTAAATTTTAGACATTAGAGTAATTATATTGATAAGATCTTACCATGTTTAAAGTTTGAAAAATTTGCAGCCATGGTTTTCTGCAAATATCCTTCTTTTACCTTATTTATGAATAATTCTTGGTTCATTTATCCAGTATGGTATTTGTCCTCATAGGGCATTGGTGATGTTAGGTAGAGTATGCAGTAGATCCCAGTGGATCTTATGGCATAGTTCACTTTATTTCATCATGACATGATTAAAGCAAACAACGACTGTTTTTAGCAAAGTCGACAGATTTCATTGTGTTACTCCAAGTATTTTGATTGGTAAGGTGGTTGGTTTTCTAGCTACACATGCTAAATAGATGTTATACTTGCTTTGGTGGAATTGTGTTAACTAGTGGCTTCTCTTCTTTTCATAAAATCACTGGATTTTTGGGTTAAGTCTCAGAATATACTATAGTATAATAGTTGTTCATTTCTGACTCATTTACATCCCAGTTGTTACTGTTTTTCACACTTATCACTTTACTCAATAGATAATTTTTAAACAACAGCTCTATTAAAAACCTACTTATAAGATTTAACATGAGTTTATTTATAACAACATGTTTATTAATAAACATTTTCTTTGTCATTAAATCGTGATATAAAAATTACATAGTTATTTTTTTTATCATAGCGTTAGTAAAAAAGAAGAAAATCATTACAGATTTTTTAAAAATTGATCCACAACGTTCTTAATTTTAGTAACACAAAATTTTTGAAAAGTATTTTCAAATTTTCCATTCGATTTACTACAGAATGGGCAAATTATTTGAGTAAACTATGCAATTCAAATTCTTGCGAGCATCAAAACAATTATTTCCTGTTTTCTTTATACAGCATGACCTATAATCTTATTGCTTTTAATGTTACATGGTGCACCGCCTTTATAAAATTTTGAGTAACATATAAAAAAAATCTGTAGACCAATTTTTCTCTTTTATTGCCTAAACTGGTGTACTAATGTGATGCATATGTTATATTTATTATATCTAGTATGGACATATACACACATGACAATTTATATTTTATTTGCTTATACAACTTTCTAATGTAACTAATTCAAACTGAAATGTATTTCAGTAACGAGTAAGTGTGTGTGTGTTAACTTTGTAATATTAACCAGAAGCAACTGCATATACAGAATATATATATATATAAGTACATTTGTTCTTAACAAATTAATTATTAGAAAGTAATATATTCAATTTTTGAATCTGTATGTGTAATTATGTTGTGTTAGGTGACAGAATAATAGCTAATGTTGAAAAGTACATTTATATTTTACATAAGGATACACATTCGACATATAATTATTTTGAAAATATAAAGGATAAAAAAATGATATGGATTAGAAGAACAAAATAATAATAATCGGTCATTCAGAAAATTAAGAAGATGAAATAAACATGGATTCAAAATGTCATTAGTTATTTTTTAGTGTATGGGTCCATATATGTATATATATAATGGACTGCATTGGCACAATGGAAAATAAACTAGCTAAATCGTTGGATGTCAATTGTGATAAACGGGATTGTGTTCCTGAACTCTTAATTAACGATCCCATAGTCTTGGGAAGCAATTGTGATGAATTGGATCTATGCACGAGAAGATACATTTTAAGCATGAGAAAATATGCATAGAGACCAAAAAGAAATAATAAGAGACATTAATTGATTTACTCTCAGGGTTTAACATGACCAGTGAGACTTAATTAGTAACCAAAATATAAATTGGAAGCAAAGTGAATTTTATTGAATCCGACCTATATTTGATGATGGAGGATTATATGCAAAACAATATATTAATTAGCGATGGCTTATATAAATAATTATAAATTGAATATTGGCAAAGCACAAAAATTATTATTTATAATTCTCAGTTTCAAGCATTATCTACTGACCTTTGTATTTAAAAGATAACAATAAATTAATTTAAAATAAATCACAAAGTTATTTCATATAAAACAACTGTTATATCCTTTATTTTAATTGTAGTTGAATTTTCTTTTCAAATGGCAATAGTTATATTCAAACACATACAATATTTGTTTATCTTGTAAGTATTCATTTTAATTCAATATTATTTAAATTCCCAAGGTTGGCTAACAATAGGCATGAATTGAAGCTTATATCTACATAAGAAGCATCTACTATTTAACATACTTAAAGATGCAATAAAGGAGAAATAATGAAAATCACAATTTTTTCTCAGAATCATCCATACGATCCTTAAGATTAGATCATTTAACCTTACACAAAATTATCAGTATTCCCGTCATACTGTGTTGGATATCTATATGCCTCATTTTCTATTAAAACTATACTCCTTTTTTAAACTGCAAATACGAACTCCTTAGATTTATTAACTATAATAGGGCTTCTATTATGGCCCCAAAACTTAATATCTTCTTTTATATCATCATTAATTTTGAGATTTTAATAAACATTTATCACTGTACTACATACCTTTAGTATATGAAACTTCTATGAATAAAAATATAAGAACAACTTTTAATGTCATATATAAAGAAGTATACATATATAACACAAATATACAATGACTACAGCTTGATCTACCTTTTACACGTATCTTATGATGAAGTTGTGAATTACTTTGTGAAAGGAAATATTAAATATTTATATTAAATACTAAATAGTAATATAATATATTGTGAATATTTATAAATGATTCTTACTAGAACAAACGACAATCAATTAAAGTTTCACCATGCATTGTGTACTATATTTTGTACATATATGTTGCATGGGAATCAAAATAAAACAGAAAATTTTATTACTAAATAAAATGTAAAATGTTGTTATTTATACTGATTGATGAAAATATAAAATTAGTTTACATATATAAATGGCTAAATTTAAAATCAATCGTATACAAACAAAAAAAATGACCAAATTATATATCATTCAACTTCTTTGCTTTTTTTTTTTTTTTTCATTTTAAAGTTTGACAACTATTTGGCATGTCTTTATCAATTCTGGTATAGGTTAATTTAACATGTAAAATAATTTAAAATGACAAATGTTTGAATTAATGAACCCTTTGTAAATGGTTGTCTTGGAGTATTCTTTTAATTGCATTAGAGTGTAATAGATCAATTGAAAGTGAAAGACTGACTTTGAATATTTATATAATGCTCACACTGACTTGCTGTATACAAATAGCTATTCATTTCTCTGGTTGTTTTCCACTCCAAATGCATGCTTATTAATAATTTGATTCTCTTCCTATGGATGCTACTTATGGAATAGGGTAAGACAAAGGGAATCAAATTCCCTAGACTGTAATTTATTGTTAACCCTGCCATTCCTAATGTCATCAAATCCAATAGAATATTATAATTGCACACAAAAAATGTAAATTAAACAGCAGCAAAGTTTTGCTTTTTTTTCTTATTGGTGATTATCAATAGTTTCCTGTTGATATAGTGCTTACCTCAGTCTTTCACACGCTGCTGATATCAATACTATTATGACAATCATTGATTTTAAAATATTAAAGTTAATATATATATATATACACACAGAAATATGCCTTACAGTTTACAAATAAATAAATAAATAAATAAATGAATAATAAATAATAAATGTACATCACAAACAATTTCAACAACAAAAATATGATGTAAACACTTTTACTAATTTTATTTGCCAATAATTAATCATTTATACTACTAAAGACAAAGACTTTAAATATAAATCAATATCTTTATAAAATCTATATACACATATGCTGTGTCCACATAGAATTTAACTCAGCTTTGGTAGCATAAGGAAATAAACATAAGACCAGATAAAAGTAATTAAATATTCTTTAATTATTAATACAATAGACATAAACAGAACTGCATACATGTATAACTAAGGTTGATAACAATTCCTTTATTTGAAATTTGCAATAAATATAAATATATAATTTGGTGTTTAGCAAATTATACTAGTTATTATTTAACTGAAAACTTAGAGCGGTCTTATTCCTTTCTAATATAATCTTCATATTTAGTAATAGTAGTGAGCACTTCAGGAGTAATCCACAATTTAGTAGGTCTATTTATTAATAAAATGTCAGCTATATTAAACTTCATTTTGGAGCATTGCATAATTATAGAAATCTAATATTATTATTGTGCAGAATCCACTAGAAAATGTTACAAGATATGTTGGGTTTAGGAAGATATACAGTTGCATCTTCTTATGAATTTGTAGATAGAATTAAAAATGTAAAAATAAATGATAATGATTTGTTCACTTCATTGGATGTAACATAATTTATATGGATCAATTGATCATCTTGAATATATAGGTTTAATTGAAATTGCATTAATTAATATGTCTGTAAATAAACATTTGATAGATTTTGTTATAGAATCACTAAAATTTATAAGTGATAATATTATTGCAACATATAATAATAAATTTTATAAAATGGGTAAAGGATGGTCAATGGGGTTACCTGTGTATGCACAAATTTGTAATTTTACATTATCAAAATATAAAGAAATTATATTTAATTCTTATAACTTTGAAAGTATTAAAATTTATACTAGATATGTTGAAGATGTTTTTGTTTGTGGTCCTCAAGACATTATTGATGTTCTCTTATATAGACTGAATAATTAAATAATTTAAAATGGACTATTGAGAATGAACAAAATGAAACAATACATTTTTTGGATTTACAAATATATAGAGATGCTACTGATTTAAATTATAAATTAATGTTTAAACCTATTGAAGAAAGATATATTCATTTTTAATCATGTGTTCCAATGATACATAAAATGGCAAGTTTGAAATCATTTTTCCATCACAATGATAAATTATGTAAATATAGGAGTGATAAAATTTTAAATATTGAACTTTTTGATAATGAACTTTTAAAGGTTGGTTATAATAAAAATTAAATTTTTTGAACAGTAAATTCATTTAATAATAAGAAAGAGGGTTTGCAATGTTACCATAGATAATAAAAAATGGATATCTTTGCCATTTGTAAATAACGTGCAGTCTAAATTAATGAATATATTTAAAGAAAATTATCATATTTTATTTTGTGTTCAGCTGAATGTTAATTGATTGATTCTAAGAGTATAATTCCTAAAATGCAAAGAAGTAATATAATTTATCAGATTTCTTGTGCATGTAATAAATTATATATTGGTGAATCAAGATGTTCTGTGGAAAAAAGATTAAAGTAGCATCAATTATTATATAATCAGATTAAAAATAGTGTAAATAGTCAACTTAATGCAGCTTCAGTATTCTTTGACCATGAAAAGTCTTGTAATTATAGGTTTACATTATAATATTGATGAAATAAATATATTAATGGAAGAAAGGAATTATAAAAAGAGAAAAATTAAAGAGGCAATTTTAATCGATAAATATAAAGATAATATTATTTATAGCAAGTTGCAAATGCAGCCATACACAGACACAGCTTATGAAAATATTATGTAACATTAAAATTTGAAATTTATTTAAAATTGATGAGCATTACTATGTAATTGAAAGTGCTAATAAAGAATTTAAAATATAATAGCTTTTTATCATTAAATTGTTAATTTGTATATATATAACAGGCAACCCCTGTATCAATTTTGTTGTTTGCATGAATATAAAAAAAATTGAATCTGTTGATAATATAGGGTAGTAAATGCAAAACTAATGTTGTATAGTTGCCATAACACATACAGATAGAATTTGAATACTATCCACCATATTGGGTTCAAATACAAATCCCCTTTCTTAAATATAACTTAAGAAATAAAATCTATGTATCCTATATCAGGATATACATTAAAAAATATTTTAAAAAATCTACATAGTGACCATTATTTCATTAAAAAGACAAACAACAATTTCTTTGGACAAAGTATATTTATGAGCATCAATTAGTAAATGACCTCAAGTGCCAATCTTACTAAGACTGTAAGAATTATACTTTTCCTGTCTAAGTAATCTTATAACTATCGCTAAAAAGTGCCTGGCCCTTTTAGCTAGCTCAAATCCCAGGGCTGGGAGGTAACAATACACATCAGTTTGAATGGAGGTAAATGGCTAAATCTGCATAGTTGAATTGAGCTTTCCCTGCTTTCTATGCTTCTCAACTTAAGTTGCATATATTTAAATTTACATATTTATATCCCTTAAATTAGATTGTGTGTCATTTAAAATTAGCTACTTTTGAACTCCCTCTTTCTACACATTAATTCCCTCAATACACGATCTATTTCTTTATCAAATCTATGGTTTGTCATTTAAAAGTATGTGTAATATAATTGCTTATTCTGAAAAGCATACTTAACTCATTTTGTGAGACATACTGACAGGGAGAGAGATCGGTCAATATAAGTGATAAATATGTTCATTAATGATAGACAAATAATTTGTTTTAAAGAAAGTATACAATTTTATTACTATTTCGTCTAATTAAATATTGAGAAAAGAGCAAAATATATATAATTTATATATCAAATGATAACATAAAAAGACAAAAACAAAATTAGTTAAATATAAAAGAATATATAATTAAACACTATTTGGAAGAATGCATTTATACATTACAAATTAAATTATATAGTTGTTCATAATGATTAAACCCATGGAGAACAATGATAGGTTATTTTCAGTTCACTTAAGAGAATAAAAATTAGTCATATTTACCTTCGAGTACCCAGGATTTTAAAATAGATATAAGTTTATTTCCATGTAAGCTTGTTTCAATGATCCAAATGTAATCTATGAATTCTTTATTGTCAAAGAATAAACAAAAATTTTCTGCTAGTAACAAAAGTCTGGCATGACCATCCATTTTGTGGTATTGCTTGGATAGAAAAAATAATGACATGTATACAGTTCAAGTTTCTTTTTTTACTGGATTATTTTAGAGGCATATTGGTAGTACCCTTTGGGTTCTTGGACAGGCAGGTGTTAAACAGGAATGAATACATATTTGGAGCTTAGGATGATCGCCTTACACATATTTGTTCTACTCCTGTATTACGATTGTAGCAATGATATAAGTTGCTATTGCTAAATCCATTTTCTTCTTGAGATGGTTGATGGAAGGATTTTTAATATTTGCTTTTATAATACAAGCATAGCCATATCAGTCAACTTAGCAAAAAAATATTAATAGAACATTTCAGTTCGAAAACACTTTTACTTATTCCAATTTTTCTTTCTAACTAATTAATTTTTTTAAATTTCTTTACTCCAAAAATAGTTTATCAGTATTCAGATCTCTATTTCTTAGGCATGCTTTTAATATTTTTCTTTTTGTGCCGTACATTTACTTAAGATTTCCTGGAATTTTGAGTACCTAATTAATGGAACAAAAAACAAAAAAATTGCCTCAAGGTAGACATAACAAAGTTCTTTCATTACTCTCATTAACATATGATATATGATAAAACAAAAGAAAAATACACATTTGAAATAAGTAATAATATAAAAAAATTATATATTTGTGTATAACTGCATTTCCAAAATTTATTAATACATATTTTTCTGACTGTATTCTAAAACAAATCCATATCTATAAACATCTTGCTTTTTCTTTTTAAAAAAAAAAAAAAAATCTTTCAAACTTTATCTCTCTCTTCGACATATATATATATATATCCTTGCACATTGAGGCCAATTTATTAGCCTTATGCTTATCTAGGCTGTTGGGAAATATTATGTAACTATGTTGTAACAGGGTATGAACCTGGCTACTGTTACAATTTTATATATATATATATATATATTGTAACAGTCAGATTCATCTATCTCACTAACACACTGCGGAATTCAAACCCCAAATATGAAACCGAATACTTTAGGAAGGGTTGCTTCCTAGATATCCTAGATTCAAATCTAAAGTCTAATTACACAGCACCACCTATGAGACAACACATCTGATGCTACTAATAATATATCCTCTTTACTGGTGCCTGGTGGTCAGGGAGAAACAAAGAGGCTCTATACTAAGATATAAGCTTGGGTCTGCTAACTAACATCTACGGATGGTACAATAGAAATGTATAAAGATAGACTGAGACAGTGATATGGATCAATAAAATAAAGGATCAAATTTGGTTTTATTAGATTTAAAAGATTTATTAACATATCAATATATATATATATATATATATATATATATATATTGATATGTTAATAAATATATATATATATATATATAATGCCCACTGTCTGCATATATTAGACAGCAACATTTACTAAAATGGTATTTAAAAACATTCCAGACCATTTACATTTGGAGGTTGTTAATACATTGTTTATATCTCAGGCTAATATATAATATTACAATAATGTGCCTAAAAGAGCTTGTGAGGATGTGTGAGGTGCTTCGAGTAAATGCTTCGAGTAAATTAGAAAGGGTTTAATAAAATATTTTGCAACATTAAAGTTTAATACAACATTTCTTCACTTTGAGAATAGAACGGACTAATGCTTGTTAAGCTATAAAGTGGGGACATGCCCAAGGCATTTATATATATACACAGAATTAAGTTAGATTGGGATGTCAGTATTGCTAGTGAGGAATTTATGTACAGGATGGAGGGTGTGATACTTTTAAATCACTGTAACTTTGCAAATAATAAATAAGTAAAATTTATATAATGGATATGTGAGATAACTACGGAGGGCATCTCACCATTAATCTGGAAGAATGTGGTGTCACAAGCAGCCAAAGTCTGGACTCATCAAAATCTTAGCAACTGTGTGACAGTGATATTGAATTCCCAGGTGTGACAATTGAGTACACACTCTAATTGGGAATCACAGGATGTGAAAGGGGAAATGGTCTTAGCCATTTAAAGCCTTTTAGGAGAAGCAAAGTGGTCTCAAAACACCCAATACACCTACCAGAAACACTCAAATAAAGTATATAAAGTATACAAAAGGGATTTACTTAGATTAAGAAATTGCCTAATCAATTCCCCAAATAATTATTTCAAGAAAGTCTGCCCATTCTTGACCTCAAATTACAAGCTTTAAAATTAAAGCAAAACAATATACATTTTAAAGTGGGTGAATGCATGTTTGCAGGGTTTTAAAAGAAAGCATAAATTTATTTACACAATCATGCATTTGTTAAATATTTACTCATTGACCTCACACATATTTTAATATTAGGTTAAAATGGATAACATGTGGATTTTAAACTAGAAAATTATTATATACATTGAATAAGAGTAGGATAGCCTTCGAACGAGCGATTCACAAGATAACAAACTGGGAAACAATT
Source organism: Epiperipatus broadwayi (assembly GCA_028023455.1). NCBI lineage: Eukaryota > Metazoa > Onychophora > Udeonychophora > Euonychophora > Peripatidae > Epiperipatus > Epiperipatus broadwayi. Next base: position 135,343 of record JAQFVV010006570.1, on the reverse strand, counting down.
TATAATTTAAAACGCCTTAATGGCGGCATCTTACTTTAAATAAAAAAGAATAATTCACTTGGTCAAAGACTATTCTGGCACATTATCATTATAAAAGAAAAGAAACAGATTAATAAATATAAAATATTAACCCAAGGATAGAGAGAGATATTTTAATTACATTACAGCATTTTAAAGAAAGAAACAATTGGAAGGTAAAACAAAATGGAAACAATTTAAATAGCTATAGCTTAGTAATTAGAAGACATAATCATAAGAGCTCTTGGGATAAATTTTGAGGTTACCTCATTAGAAGCATTTGCAGGTAGTTTCAGGTAGATTGATTGTCAGCAACGTTCATACAACTCAGCAGCAAACACTGGTTATAGTTCATATTTTAGCAGCAGTAGCAGTTTTAGGGTTTCCTATGTGATGGCATCAGATGGTATTGAGCAGTGCCCAGCCATTTCTGAGGGAAAATAGCTTTTTTGCTGGCTCTACTCTGTCATTTTGAAGATTACAATTTTAAAGGCTGGGTGCTTCATAGATATTTAAAGCAATATTTTAGAACACGGCAAATCTATTTGAAGATGAAAACTTGGCTTCAAATATTTAAGTTTGCAGGTAAGTAGCAATTATAATGTCAGAAAGTCTCAGAAAGCTCAGCAACAATTAAAATCTCAGAATGTAGAATACTAGAATACTTGGAAGCTTAAAATAGCCAAATCTAGAATTCTTAGAAAAGAATGCTTATAAAATAGAATGCTAGAATGCTTAGAATAATAGCATGTTAGAAAGCTTAGAAAGCTAGTACACTAGAATACTTAGAAAGCTTAGCCTGACAAACAAAAGAAAAACATTCTATATATAGCAGAATTATACAATAAAACTGCCCTGGAGTATTACTAAAATATTCCAAAATTTGCTATCTTATCAGCTGCAACAAAATCCATCTGAATGTCCAAAGGAATTCAACAAAATTTTAATTAATTTCTATTGTTAATTTCCGTCGACATTCAGATTAAAGTTTTGATTTAATAAAAACTTTTGCTAATTAAAAAAAAAAACGACCTTAAGTGGACATCTTCTGTTATTCTTGATAAGCTCATAGAACATTAATTAATTAAAGCTATTGTTTCTTACCAGCCCTCATTTATTTTAAAACAGAAAATATGTGGCGTGATTTTAAAAACTAAAAAAAAAATATTTTACTTTTAATTTTTAATGTTTGAATCTATTTATGAGACGAATATAATTTTACTTTAAATCAAAAACAAATATTACGAATGTAATATCTTTTGTAAACAGATTCAAACAAAATAATTTCAAATAACAAATCATTATTATTAGAAGTTTTGAAAATTAATATATCGCAGTGTGTGTGCAATTACGACCTATATAACCTAATTTTAAATAAATCTCTTTTATGTGTACATACACATAATTTATAACATTTTATTTATACTTGGCATAAGTTATACAAATATATATAACATGAGCATTGTACTCGTGGTTTAAAATTGGGTGAGATTTTCAGCATATAAGCACATTGCAGACAAACTACGATACACTGGGGTTTAAACTAAGGTTTGAGGGTAGGAAAGAGGTGAGAAAAGGTGAAACAAAGATCTACAAAGCAGATCCTACTGTTTCAGTATATATATATATATATTAAACCAACCTTCTCCGAACAACCAATAAATAGAAATACTACAACTAACTACTTCTATTTATTTAACACTTACTTTTTACTACCTTCAAAACTTTTAACGATTTAAAACTTATGGGAAACAACAAACAAGAAGCATCGACAAATAAAATATTAACTAATATTTTATTATATTTTGTCCTCCTAAATTTCCCTTTCAGAAAATGGTTAGTTTTCAGGTAAAGTGTCAACTACCATCAATAGCGAAGTATCAATAACATTCAACACTCGAGTACCAAATACCAAATGTACACCGATCAAATAAACACTTTATTTTTATTTTTTAAAGAAGAAAGAAAATCCCTTAGGCTTCAGCTAATTACATTAGAATTAGCATGTCTATCTGATCAGCATAATTCGGTACCTGAAAATCCCTTGCTAGCTCAACTGGTTCCAACCACCCACTAAATAGACAAAACAAAAGGTATATCTTAATCACTGCCTCTTCTAAGCTACTTCTATATTTTTTTTAAAACTAAAATAATTTCCCTGAACCATTTAAAATAATACTTCAATCCTTTAAAACTAATAATGACAACATTATACTGAATACTAAACATTTATAGATTTAACTTAGCGAATCTTTTCTGAAATGCTATTATTAATGATTAGATTTTTTCCTCCTACTCCTATTAGGAAAATAAATATTTATACTTACACGCACGTATCAGAAATAAACATAAATGTTTTAAGAAAAATAATTTAAGTGTTTTTTTATATTATTTAAAAATAAATTAATCGTTTTATCTTATAATGAGACACACACACTTTTTTTTTTAAAGATTAAAATAAGCATTTTACTATATTACTTTAGCAAATAAATTATACACATCACATCATATTTTTTTTTTAAATTTAAAAAAAAATCAAATCACACATACATGCATGCCATTGTTTAAAAAATATTATTTAATAGAAGCTGCTTTTACTTATTTTATTATTGCAAATATTAATTTTTTGAAGTTTAAAGTTTATTCCTTTTTTTTAAGTTTAATTCAAAAAGTTCAAAGTTCTTTTAATAAAGTCTATCTTTATTTTAAAAAGAAATCGGGCATGTTTAAATATCAAAGTCAAATAATTACATAGGTTTTAAAATATGACAGAAACAGCATAATGGAATTATTTCTTAACTCATCGACAACTGATAAAATGATTCCTCCATAGATCCTGTGATTTGATATGATTTTCATGGCTGGTTTGATGTTCCAGCACTCTGCTGTCCATTTAATCTATTTCAACATGATTACTTTCTGAACTAATCGCAGATCTTAGATGCGTAGAGAGCGGCTTTCAGTCAACTGCAAATACATTGGTTTTAACAGTGCAACATTTTTTGAAAATATTACTTCAAGAAATATTTATTAAAATGAGAAAGTCAGACCAAGAATTGAACAAAAGTTGAGCTACTTATACTGTTTTAAACAATGGAAAACTTTATTTAGCAGCAGCATTTGTCTCATGGAATAAAATCAGCTTCTGTGTCTACTTTTATAAAAAATTACATACACGCACATATATTTATTTATTTTATTATAAGATAAAACAAAATCTCTTTATTACTTCATTAAAAATTCATTTAAAGAATATTAAATCATTTATTTATTACAAGATTTTTTTCTTCTTTTAAACAAAAAAAAAATATTTTATTTTAAACAGCTTATTATTTTAAAGTGTTTACAGTTTATTTTATTTAATACAAAATTCCTCCTTCCCCCTGCTCTTTTGTTTTTACATTTTATTCTCTTAATATTAAATTTTTATATTTTTAAAACATGGGACTCATACAATTACTTTACTATCAATGTACTTTGGTACATTATATATATACATACACACCTGGGTCTCATTTTATGCGGATTATTTTAATACAATTTTGAAGTTATGCAATTCATGTTTCTTCTTAATATCTTTCATATTTCACTATATTTATTAGATATCAAAAAATTTAAATTATTAATAACTTATTTTGACTTGAAATACTTTTTTTTTTCAAAAATATAACATTATATTAGCAGCTAATGTGAATATGGCCTGATGATGTATTTAGAATTTTTCCTTCTATAGAAAAAATATCACAAACTGGCTTAAAAATGAACTCTCAAATCATAAAAGGAAATAAACCTTCCAGCACTAATAACCAAAATCCGGCCTCCGATAATTCAAGTGCTATAGAAAAATATGGAAAGCAAAAAATCGCAACGACATCCGATGACGCAAACAAAACCGAAGACAGCGTAAATACTGCGGAAGATTTATGTAAGCTTTGTGAAACCAATTGTACACACAAGATGCTAATTAAGGTACATGAGACCAAGAATAATACAACAGCTAACCTCAACGTCACAAATATTACTGATAATAAACATAAAAATTATTCTTACCAGCCTCAGTTAATACTGGAAAGCCATGTCATTAGCGATTCTAAAACCAACGAAATATCTACGGAAATAAATGATAAAAATAATATAGATTTTAACTGTAATAGTAATAATAAACAAAATTCACATCATAATATACCTAAAATAAAGACCTCCAAACAAACAATCTCAGAAATGATCCACGAGTTTTCAGATGCTACAGTGAATAACGATGAATACTGTTCAACAGGCTACACTTCTACTGGCCCGTCACTCATAGCGGATAAACAAGGTACTAAAGAAAAAAATTTTAATACGGACGTAATCCATTGGCCTGAACTGGCACATAAATTAAATAATAAAGGCACCAAAACTAAAAAATACACAGAAACAAATAGCTGCATCTCATATATTAATGATAATACTACACTAATATTTGAAGATTCAACAGAAAATAATGCAATAGCACCACTTCCCGTATCGATGCATTCAACTAGGAATAAACGTGAGACTCAACCAAAAATTAACCCCGTGAACAATTTACCATCTGAAAACAACTTTTTAACTAATTCAAACTCGCCCAAAACTGATACTATAAATAAATATAGTTCTGAAACAACACACATGCGTAATACAATACCGGAACCCATATTAAAACATACCAATACAACTAGTGTTCAAAATACTTCCTTACAAAGCATGCCACTTTCTATAGATGAATTCCCAACTCTTCCCTCTTACTCTCAGAATCTCAACTACCAGAGAGAAGAAGATCAAAATAAAATTTTCCATACCGGTCATAAGGGAAACTATTCAACAATCAAGCAGACAAGCCCAACACTAGATTTGACACAGAGTGATTTAAATTACCTTCTCACATAACACCTATTGCAAAAAAACTGTAATATAATGGCTAACAGTTCATCTAGGAGCCACATATCATATGCTAACATAGCAAAAATTGGTACTACAAGTCCATCTAAGTCTATACAAAATACCAACAACTTAAAAACTAATTCATACAATGAAACCTGCTCCATACTCGGAACAGCAAATATAATTAATCACGACCTTACCATGTTAGATATACTAAAACTAAAAAAATCTACAACAGGAAAATCAAACCTTCTTGGGGCTTGAGACTGATGAATTCTCCATAAATGACTTCACTGAGAAACAATACCAAGGCCTCTGTGTTGACTTCAACCAAACAATACCTCCAACCCTCCTCAAATCCTTAGTAAACTACCACAATGATAAAAGTGTTGTTCTGGCAGTGACAGAACCAAATTGCTCACTCCATAAATTCCCCATTACAGAATTATACGAATTGATAAAACAATACAAATTAACAGAGGGCATACACCGGATCCTCACTCACCCAAACGACAGATATATTGCTGTCAAATGTGCCACTTGGGCCTTCCGAAATGAATTTAAATCAAATTTCAAAAAACTAGACAACAAATTCCTTATATATGTTGATACAAACAGACCTGCTACCCTTATCAGAATCCTCAAGAATTGTATCATGGGCCTTGACAATAATCTCCTCCAAGAAATCCTTTTACCTTATGGGAAAATCCAGAATTTCTCATATCTGCCAGTAGACAAGACGATCAAGTCCATCCTATCCAATGCTGCATCATTTCAAATTCAACTAAGAAAAGGCCTAGGGCCCACTGACATACCAACTACCATTAAAGCAAAAGGTTGTCCAATGATACTTTCCTTCGTTGGTGTCAGGCCGCAATGTTTTCATTGTGGCCGAAGAACACATCTAATAAAAGAATGCCCAGCAAAAATATGCACCTCTTGTGGTCAAAAGGAAAATAAGTTTCACAAATGTAAAGCACCTCATACACTCACACCTGCTAATGTCACACATAATGAAATGCTAACCACAAACACTCCAGGCCTGCATACTGTTAAAGCTGAAGTTGAATCCTACAGTAGAGTAACCAACACCAAAGACTTTATGAATCCTAATAAACTCAAGGGAAAACCATCCAATAACAGCAAACAGATACAAATAGCATATCAAAACCCAAATGGCTCCAAGCCCAGAGATAACTCACAGAAACCAGAAAACTTACCAAAAGGCTCAAAATCAAAAGAACCAAATAATGCCTCTAGACACAAAAATCTAACAATCTCTTCTGACAATACAGATGATGCACCTCTCAGCATGGACCATCAAGACCATAACAATGCACTTGGAACCCCAAGACCTCTAAGATCAAAACCTGCGGTTTCTAACACTAAATCTATAATGGATGCATTGAAACTATCAATATCCTATACAAATTCATCCCATATGAAAGCTCCCACACCTACAAAAAATAGATCTTCACCACCCATCTCTGACTATGTCTCAGACATGGATCTCAACCTACCCCCTAATGCTAATAATAAACAAAAATCTTCCAAACTTTTAAAGGCCTACTCTGAAGAAGAGGACTCACACCTATCTCCTGCTTCCGAGCCAAACTACCTAAAGTTCTCCTTTCCCTACAGTGTAAATTCTATTCTGGAAAAAAACAAGAGGAAGGTACAAAGCACACCAAAAAACTCTCTCAGTCATGAATCACACAATGAAACAGCTCTTTTGAGCTGATTTCCACAGGCCATCCTTGCCAGATCAGAAATTCAGTGATCACAAGGACCATTACAACCTTCAATCAAAGATTCCGCTGGTGGTAAAACCAAGCAGCAATAATCTTTATGGATAGGATCAAGTGCCAAATCATTGGTCTTAACATCAGGGGAATTAATTCTACTGACCGTTTATATGTGATTAGGCATTTTTTCCTTCTTACATCTCCTCATATTTTATTCTTAGGAGAGACCAAATATCACCTAAACTCCAACCCTCACATAATTCTCGAACTTTCAAAACTTGGCTTCACTCTTCTGTCTACTAATACATCAGCTGCTGGAGGGGTAGGAATCATCATTAATAACAGGAAACCACCTTCTTCCTATAAAGTGCTTTACCATGATGCCAATCTCATTGCAATCAAGCTTATATATCAATCTAGTGAATTCATTGCAATATACGTATACTGCCAGAACAACCCATTGACTTATTCTAGAATAATGCACACCATAAATCTCATCACTGCAAACAACACAGGCCCTACAATCCTCTTGGGGGACTTCAACCTGCAATATGATGTGTTCACATGGAAATACCTCCATCTCTTAGCAAGGGGTTTCATAAATGGCAGAGGTTTCTTCCCTGCGGATGCATACTCATTCTATACGAAGAGCTCTAGAACACTGATTGACCTAATGTTTTACACCTCAGAGCTGCACTATGATTTGGAAGCCAAGCTTCAACCCGTTCCCTTCTCAGACCATCTTGCCCTGATAGCATCTCTAGATCTGGACTCCTACACTCCCATAGACTACAATAAAACAATCAGAATCATAACTAAAGCTACTGCCATGGAAGCTGTCTTCTCAGATGCCTACATACTCTTTGAAAAAATTGACATTCTTAACATAAATCCTGAGGAAGCCTGGTTCGCCTTCACAGGCATTCTCCAAACCATAATCATACAGCACACAAAAAAACATAAAGGGTCAACAACCCTGATGAATGAGCTTGATTTGCTTCACCATAGGGTTAAAAATTTCTTAAGTGATGGTACTACAGACAACCTCCTATTACTTAAAACACAGTACAAGCAGAAACAAGCTGTGATTGCTGAAATAATAGCAACAAAGAATGCTAGGTTATACTTATCTGGCCAACACTGCTGGACATGTGGCTATCTCAGATGGGCTCTAGGGGCAAGGAAGAAACAAAAAACTCCTTTGTCCCTCCTCATCAGTGGTAGCCATACCTCTGGCAACCAAATGCTCATTCAAATAGAGTCATATTTCAAAAACCGCCTATCAAACTCTGTTACCTACCCCACAAATCAGTGGCATGAGACATCACAAAACAATGAACATGGAATAACAATATCAAACATCAAAAACCGCTTGGCCGCCCTACCGTCCAATGTCCATCCAGGACTACACGGCATTCCAAAGTTCATACTTACACACCTTGAGAATTTCACAGCTCCCATAGTATTAAAACTAATTAACCATCTTGCAAACAGCAAAAAAATCATCCCCAAACTTTATCCCATAGCAATGGTCCCCTTTCTTAAGAAAAACTGGGATGCATCTGCTCTATCTAGCATAAGACCAATCTCCATGACCCCAATCCTGTTAAAGGTCATTGAAGGTGTGATCAAGGAGAAAATATAAGATGTTATTCTGGACAACATATCCCAGTTGCAATTTGCAAAGAAGGGCTCATCCACACTCTCTGCAATCGGGGAGGTAAAAATTCTCTGTGATCATATCAGATCCAAGAATCTATACAAACCCATTGCCGTTCAGCTAGACATCTCTGAAGCATTTGATTCAGTAGATGTCAACATCCTGCTCAATTGCCTCTCAGCACTAGACATTCCTACTCAAATCATTCAGATATTGGACAATCTACTAAACAACAGATTGGTCCACATTTCCCTGAATGGTTTCTTTACAGATGGTTTTATTCCTTCAAAATCCCTACCCCAAGGATCTCCACTTAGCGGTCTCCTATTTATACTCTACTTAAACCCCCTTCTTAAACAGATTGAGGCAGAACTTCTGGGAATCTATATACCCCAGCTGAAGAAACACTGTAAAGCATTTGCCTACATGGATGATGTCCTTGTCACCTTACCTTCCCAAAAATATCTAAAACCTCTCATACAAATAATCAACAAATTTTCCGAATCCTCCAAACTTTCCTTCAACCTCAACAAGTCATCAGCCTGGAAAATCAACACTGGCAAGAAGATATCATTGCCTTTCTCAGCAGACCCCCAAAACTTTTTGGGGTTTCCCATATACAAGTGACCGCAAGCCATGTCGATACAAATACAGAATTCCATCATTGAAGCCGCCACCAACAGAGTTAAAAACCTTGCCAAGGTTTATTTATCACTGCAAGGGAAAATCTCTCTCCTCAATATCAAGGTAATGGCAAAGATTAGCTACTATCTACCCATAATTAACATGACAAAGACTTTCAATACAAAAATCAACCGAATCTATGCACGGCTGTTGTGGAATGGTAAAACAGCGGCCATAGGAATTGAACGCATGCAGCGACATAGTAAAAATAATGGTATGCCGTTGCATGCTACATTTTCTATATATTACCAAAAGTGCAACTCTCTGATCCACATCCTACAAAAGAAATTTCCCCAGATTGCAGCGGAACAACCAGTCATTCCATCTGACAGACCTCCACCTTCAAAAATAAGCTGGCTAAATCAGATACTTGACTATCTTTTCGCTCACAATGGCCACTCTTCTCTAGTATTCAGACAAAAAATCTCCATTTGGGATGCTCATGGCCTGCTATTTCCCACACAAAACTCTACCATTCCTTACCTCGGTGGTAACAATCACATGGTCACCAGGTTTTTCAAGCATCTCAAGCTGGAGCCAAGGTTCCTGGACTTTCTCATAAAAATCAACCTGAATTCACTCCAGACAAACTGGTTCCTGCACTACAGGAGATTCCTCAAGAATATAGATCCTATGTGTCACAACTGCCATAGAACCTGTGAAATCTTTGATCATATGATAAATGATTGTCCAGCATATGATGAAATCAGAACTTTCATTACGTACCACTGCCACATTTCCCTGAACAAAATCTTAAATATTAAATGGTGCTTCCTGTCCAGGGATTATGTCACCACAAGACTCTCAACCTTTCTGACTTATGCCATCTGGTTGGCCAGATGTTGCAACAAGTTTACCTTTCCTCATCCCAAGCCTGAAGACACATTCATTTCCAAGCTAAAGGAATTTCGCCATAAGGACAGAATAATCTCTTCCAGATTTTTATTTGACAACACGTGGAGCCTGATTAAGCTGGATTAACAACACCAGTAACCACATCAGAACATTTGGTTGCCTGATTAACATGGATAACTATTATTTTTGATTTACAATTGTATCATTATTACATATGGTTTTTTCAATAAAATTATAAATAATAGGTTTATACACATGTATAAAAATATCTTAATAAATATTCAAAAATTTTAAACTTTTAAAAGTATTTTGTTAGATATTAAAAGAAATAAATATTTTTTTAGATTTTTAAAATAAATAATAATGAAGAATTTATTGATTTTATAAACTGAAAATAATCTTTCTAATGATAATGTATAATTTTTTTAGTTTTGATTGAAATCCCATTTTTTAAATATAGGAACAGAAAATCATTAACATAGCTGAAGACTGAAAGTGGCACTAGTTGTACAACACGTCACGAATCTGATTTCTTACTAGTTCACAAAAGAATGCATATTGTGAAAAGTGGTAATGATTAAAATATGTATGAAAAAATGTAAAATTAAATACTGTAGTTAATAAAAAAAGTAAAAAAAGTTTGTCTTGTATTAATTTTTTTCAAATATTTGAAATTTTTTATTAGTCATACTTTATTTTCTTATTTTTTTAATGCGAATTTTAAAGTAATTTTTTCTTCTTGCTTTGCTTTTATGCAACTTCTGAAAATTGCTGGAACATATCCCTTATTTTTCAAGGTAAGTTACATTCCTTTTTGTGCGCATTTTCTGATGAACCTAGTGTGTGTATATATATATAAACAATGAATCCGTAAACTGTTCAAGTACTAGTTATAGTAAAGAAGATGTATTCTCTAATGTAAGAATAAAGTTTTTAAAACAAAAAATGAACTAATATAAAGTAATGGGCAACAAGATTTCTCAGGAGATAAGGATAGTGCATCTTACTACGGTCAGACTTTATGTCTTCGTATAGGATGCAGATGATTATGTGATGAAATACATAATCCATGATTGTATCTACTTCCAATAGACTAACTCCACATATTTTTGTTAACTTAGGTACAATTTGGGTCAGTTAATCCAATTCTAACCTCTTTCTGGCCATGTTATACTACAGTATTTGAACTCAGGGAATAATTGTTTTGACTCACTTATCAGGGAAGGAGATCACACTAATAGCAGCTGTTGCACCTCTATATAAGTGATAATTGATTACCAAAACTCTATAAGCATATCCGAATACCAAAAGATGTAAAACAAAATGTGTATGTGCAGTATACATATATATATATATATATTAGTTATAATAATTGACCTGATTATATCTATTTATTTCTTCTAAAATAATAGAATAATATTGATAGGTATAAGAATAATTAAGATAATAATACTTGTGATGGATATATGAATAATGATGAACTAGAGACCAGATTAAAATAACAAATTATATTAACATTTATTGATTAACAAAAATAAAATAACTACTAATTCATTCTGAACATGTTATCTGTTATGTCAAAGATGAGCTTCTACTACATTGATATCTAATAATGATATTTCTAAAAATAAAGTCCCTTTCCCCCCAATGGTAGAAATCCATGACCTTGACCAATTGTTTACAAAGACAAATATATAACATTGATATATACATGTTTGTGATTCTAACTGGCTAATTTTATTGTTAGGAGCAATTGGTAAAGCTCCATCTAGCGATTATAAAATGCCAGCTTAAAGCAAGTTACAAAATTTATAACTTGCTTTGATTATCATGAATGTACCTTTAAAGGTTTTTGCAATGCTATATATTGCAGAGCCTTTTACTATATGGTGAAACAACTGATTTCAGACCTATATAGCTATCTAGTTTGTTAGGCTGGGTTTTTAAGACATTATGTGTCTGATAAATTCATGCTTTCAAACTGATAGAAACATGTTTGATAAATGCTGATTTTAGAATTGATATTTAGATCTAGTTTCTAGTCTCCCAGGCCTTCACTGACATGAGGCATAAGCTCGAACCCAGCTGGTCTGGAGGTGGGTGATAATGATAGAGATTTTGAATTCTATCTATTTTGGCATTTATGTAAACAAAACTTGTTAGGAGCTATTGGTAAAGCTCCCACTAGTGATTATAAAATGCAAGCTAAAAGCAAGTTACAAAATTTATAACTTGTTTTGATTATCATATATATATATATTGTACCCTCACTTCCGGGAAATATAATATCAAAATAAAATGGGTCTAGCTCAGTTAATGATTACGCTCAGCTAAAATGCATATAATTGACAATAGAAATATTCTACACTAATATTACATATTCTACTAGCGCAAATTAATAAAATAATAATGTGATTCAGTTTATAAAATAAATAAATAAATATTTATTAAAAATCATGAGACTTGGAAGTGAGATATAAATGATAATAAAGAATACATTGAGCCAATATCCCACAGGATACAACCTCAGTGGCATAAGAACACCATCTCCCCTATTATTATCTCAAATAATAAATCTATAGCATTCTTATGACTTCAAAATAACGAATCTTTAAGATTACACTAATAAATAAATCTTAATCTTTTATTTAAAATAATTTAAACTAAATAAAATCTCAGGTTCTTAAAACTACTTTAAGTTAATCAAAATTACTGTAGTAAAGCATGATAAGGGATTTAATATCATACTTCACCACACTCAACTAATAACAAATATAATAAATAATAATAATATTCTTCATTGCATGATTTAATCTTACATATCTTTTCCTCCACTATAATTCTTATTCGCCATGATAATAATAAAGAAATAATATAACATAATCTTTTAGCTTTCATATGATCTTGCAATAAATATGTGGTAGTATTTTATAATCCAAAAAAATATATTTATGGCAATGGAAAACATTATAATTCTTTATAATATTACAATAATTAATTTATGATTATAAAGATAATGTAAAATCTAATTACTTAAATAAATAATCTTATGAAAATATTATAATTCTTAAATAATACTTTTATTTATTTCTGTGCAAATGTTATGTTTAGGTTCAAATTCTCTGTGTTTAACATGTTTTGTAATGTGGGATAGAAAATCATCTTAACACACAAATTTTTGAAAACAAGATTAACAAAGTTTTTATTATATCAAAATAAAATAAACAATGATCTATTTACAATATTTACAATAAGTCTTGCAGCATTATAAATCTATTATCCATCGTAAAATAATAAAATAAAACATTAATTTAAAGTCTTCACTCCGACTTAAAGAAAAATACAATTTTCTATTTCCATCTTTGTCAAATTTTATAATAAAGATACAATTACTTTATATTAATTCTAAAATATTATCTCTTACTAAATATCATTATAATATGCTTCCTTTAAACATACATAAAAGCATAAAGCAGAAAATACAAAAATAAAAATTTCGAATATGTATCTTATCTCTAAATAATTTCTCACTTTGCAATGTTATTATTATTATACACAAAATATCCAATGTAAAAAATACGTGGACATCATTGCTAATAATATTATTATATCTCTTACTTAATATTATTTTAATATGGAATAGTTGTGATTATTGATGGACTTCTTAATTATTAAAGTAATTACAAAATATACCTATGCTTATCTTGTACTGTTTCGTTTTACTACATTATCTATTTTGAAAAATATGCAATAGTTATAAAATTAAAATATTTGAAGTTATTTAAAATTCTAGAGCAACATTCCCTCATTTACATTCATTCATGAAATTTATTTTATTTTTAAAATAAATATAGAACATATTCTACAATTCTTTTATTATTTCATTCTGTTTGATTTTTTTTTTTTTTTAATTCCATTTTACATTAACTCTATTCATCCTTATAAGTAAACAAACCTATCTTATTCATCAAATAACAATCCTTAAATTCTAAATTATTTAGCATTTCCTTTTAAAATATGATACTGTGTGATGTAATGCTTTGGAAAAATCGTGATAGTGAATAAATGTGTAGGCATAGGGAAGAAATTAAAGTCTCACTCAATAGTACATATTAGATAAACATCATGGCACAGTGTATCAATAAAATAGAGGCATGACCTATTTTGTCCAATGACCTCCACTAACAACAATGATTTAAAAGCTATTACTTCAGCTTTTTTGAACATCAGTATTCAATATAAAATAAACACTGCCCACAGATAAAATATACCAGCTACAGGGCTTTGTTAACTGTACCAGTATACTTAAAAAGATTTATTAAATTTTATCCCTGTTCCCATAATTAATCCTACATTAATAGCATCTCATTGGTTTCGTGTTTTTAAAACTACTACCAAGTCACTATCTTATTAAATTTTCCTATAGATTTATCAAACCTACATCAACAAATGATCCTAACTAACATAGTCAAACAACAAATAAAATTCATTTGTACTTATAACGATGTCAACGAATCAATAAGAAAAATGTGACTACTTTTCTGTCAATATTCTTGAACAAAATAAAAAATGATTATTATCCATACTTTAAATATCTAAGAAATGTTAAACTCCTTTATAAAAGAATCATATAATTATTCATCATCATGTCATATTATACTAGTAATATGAAATCAAAGTGTGCATATCCTTAGAATAAATAAATTCTAATTCTATAAGTTTAATGTGTTGTATAAATGCGTTCACATAACCCAGCATTTATACTTCAACATTATATAATTCATTGATAATCTGCAAAAGAAAAAAAAATACATCATAAAATACCAATATCCACAACTATTATCTAAGTGATATCAACTTGTCAATCACTTATGATGTCTTCTTGCCCACCAATTAAAATAAACATTGCATAATATAATAGATTCATACTGTCACACTTAACAATATTAACTTATTTAAAATTATCAAAATATTTATTATAGAACTATACTATTATTAGTGACTAAATTAATATTTATGTACCTATTCTACTAATTAAATAATATTACACTTAAAACTAAAGTTAATAAAAAAAATCGAGACAGAATTACATATACTTCTAGGTTGAACAGTTCTTTACATAGATGAAATAAAATGTTTTTATTTACCTCGACGTTTGAAACAAAAAACAAAACTCTCCCAAAATTGATGCAAGCTCAGTACTCCTTCCAACATGATGAATGAAGTTTAAAAATGAATGATAAAAAAAATAAGAAAGTAAACATCTAAAAAAATCTAAATTTATTAGCAAAAACAATCATTGACCTGTACTGAAAAGTTTGTAAAATAATAGTGCATTGTCTCTATTATTCAGAACAATGATTATTGAAATAATAAAAAAACTATAATATTGGAAAATAATAATTCAAAGCTTCTTTTCCTTAAGATCCTGTGGAGGTTTGCATTGAGCCAGACACGACTATGAATTTGGATATCTGGATATGGTTTTTACACATTTTAAAAATATTTCCATGAATATAATAATTTCTTGTTGTTCATAATTTTATCATATCTAAGGTTTATTTGTCAGGATAATTTATCATTTATTATCCAAGTATATTTATTTTCATCTTTAATTTCAATTATTGGTTTTTCAACAAATTATTGCAACACATATAATCTTATAAAATTATAGATTTATTACATACGCTTTTAAATACTTTTCATTTAGCTATTATTCATGACAGTTTTTTTTTTTAAATTATCCATAATGTTTTCTTCAAAAAGATAAACATTTTACCTCCATAACTTTACTTTCCTCATAAAATTTATTAAGAGTTTGTCATATTATTTATCAGTTTTTGATATGACTATCTCAATATTAGAAAATGCATTATTAATTTTAACTTATGGGTAGCTTTCCTGTTAAGCTCTCCACACAACATCCAACATGCATCCTTATTTAATAAAAAAGTTCTCCTTGTTAAAATTATTAATATTATATTATTAATTATAATTTTTACATTTAAAATATTTTTAAACAGGTAAGTATTATTCATTGGTATTTCCATATTTTAATGTGAAGTTGAATTAAATTTCGATGAAAATTCTGGCAAGGGAATTTAACTTTTAACACTGCATCCTTTAGATAAAACTTATTATAATTTATTTATAATACTCTGTTTGCAAAATACTTAAAATTGGTATCCTTATCAGTTGCAAATAAATTATAAGAGAGTTATAATAGCACTAAATTGAATAAAACAAAAAAATTTAAAAGAAGCACAAAATTTTTAGAAAATTATCCCAACACTATTGAACTAACTGTACATCAGTATTTATACCCAACAAAATACATCATCTTATTGGTGAATTTTGCTTTTCATATGATAACTTAATATGCATATAACTTCAATATCACACAATTAATTTTAAAAAATAAAATATGACTCATTTTTATTTAAAATATTACTTAAGTTATTAATTTTAAATCATTTTTTGTACTTTATTAAAAATAACTCGGCACTTTAAAATGATGTTTAAAAAAACAATATTTTATCAATTTATTCCACTTTTTATTTTTAATGTATCTATTTTATTTAAAACAAAATATTTAATTTTAATTAACTACATCTGTTTTATAAAACTACTTAAACAATTTAGGATAGCTAATTTTAATATTTTCTCTTGTGATAGATAAATAAATGTATTCAATTTTATAGTGTAATTTTTTGAAGCAATTTTGAAACTTTGTTAACACAAACACTAGTAAGCACATATGTATAACTGTACATGTCACATGACTTACAACTGAGACAGACTGTATCGAAATTCTGTCTGGAAAATATTAAATGTTAATTGCAACAATTATTATATTAAATAAATAATATAATAATAAAATTTGGAATAATAATTTTGAAAATGTAGAATTAATTATAAATTTTCCTAACACAAAGATTACTTTTAAAACATACAATATTAAATATAATTATAAGATATAATTTATACTTTAAAATATATATTTATTTAATTACGAGTTGTAGGTATTAAAATTCAACTTTTAAAACATATTTTAAACATTTATTGCTACATTATTTATTAAGGCCAGCTGTCCCAACCATATGCAATTAATACATTTAGCTTTATTTAATTGTTTTAATGTTATTTAGCACAATTTTATGCATTAAATATTTTTATTCTGTTTTAAATTTAACTTTTAAAAGATTATCAATATAATATAATTATTGTACAAAGGGAACATATCCTAAATTTATTTTTTTTTAGTAAATTGCTATGATGAATTAATTCTGACCTAAAGAAAAGGGCACCATATATATATATATATATATATATATATATATATATATGAGATGGCACTGAGAGTAGTGGGTTGTGTGAAGGTCTGAGTTCGAATTCTGCATGTATTGCATATATAAATGTAGGTTTAAGCCTGTACAATGTATTAATTTATATAAATAGTGTGTAAAAGGTCTGCTCATCCCTCACATATATATGTATAAATGGATTATTCTCCTGTACATGAGGGATCAGAATGATTAATGTCAACATGGGTAGGATGACAACTTTGGAACTAACAAGGGCTTTGAACATTCTGCCATCAGATTTTCAATAAAATGGAAGGCTAAAGAGTTGTGAGTTGAAATAGTTTGAAGCCTGTCCATTAAAGTATGAAGATTGGCTATCTCAATATAAATCTGAGTACTGATTATATATATATGTGTAAGGATAGTAATCTAGACCAACTGATGATTGCTGGTTTAGCTTAAAATATGGATATTGGTGATTATTTATCTTTTCAACATGAGTGTGATCAGGTGGGTCAGTAATATGAGATGGCACTGAGAGTAGTGGGTCATGTGAATGTCTGAGTTCAAATCCCACATATATTACATATATAAATGCAGGTTTAAGCCTGTACAATGCATTAATTACTTAAATTGAAATTACAACATTCTTTCTCTGTTAATTAAAAATGGTCACACAATGAGAGAAATGATATCTTTGGAAACAAAAAATAAAATAGAAATGTGTAAATTGGCCAAAGTTAAAATGGGGACAAAAAAAGGTGTAAATAAGTTGTGTGCGGTTGACTCAAATGGGGGGGGGGGTATGAAAGAAAGGACATGATTGAGAAGGCATCTTTTTTCTTGTGTTCTGTGTGACACCAAAAGGCAATTTGCAATAAATTGATTTTTTTCTATGTAGTCACTATAAGAAGCCTCATTATATTCTCATCAGTTGATTGAGCCATTATCAAATGTGTGAGTAGAGAAGAGTTTGTTTGTAGTCACTTTTTTCTTCCTGAAGTCACAACAATGCCTTATCATAAATTACAATTCTCCAGAGGGCAGTAAATTCTCATGCAATAGCAATTATTACATATAAGGAGAGAACCAATAGATTTTCATATAAAATCCTGGTACCCACTAAATAAATAGACAACTAGTTCTTTTCTGACTACTATTAAACTTAATAATAATAAACTGGGGTTGCTTGATGAAAAAAAAGTTACATTCACAAGAATATCTGATATATTCAAATAAATGAAATATCAGGTATGGATATAACTTGGTTGATGAATATGTGTAAATTAAACTATATAAACTCTTAAATTACCAATAAATGGTACAATAACAGTCCAGACATGAGACTTGAAACCCAGAACCTGAGGAAGAGTGGGGAGTTGGATTAAAATTTAAAATATAATATAAAAGTTGTTTTATGAAAATCTTAATGCAGAATCATATAGTAATAAAGTAAAAAAAGAATTCATATATGTAGTCTATGAGGTGAAGAATAGACAAACAAATGGGAAATAAAGAAGCTTTTAGGAAATGTGACATCAGGGAAAGAGATTTAAATAAGTGTAAATAATGGAATAAAAGGAATACGAAAATAAAGTACAGAATGTACAACTTACAGAAATAGAATTGGATAAACAAAAAAGTCTAGAGACAGGAAAACTAGTAGAGTGTAAAGAAAATGAACTGAGCATAATTAATTCATTTTTAAAAATAAAATTTTTTTATGAACATAATGGAGAATCATTGGTGAACTGTATAAATACACTCAAGAGATATTTCACAATAAACATGATGTCTAAGGATGTGAAGTTGACTGTAGTCACTAGTCATTTACAGGACATAGCACAAGCATGGTGGAAACTCCTGTTTGTAAAATCAGGTGCTGTTGCACAATAGGAAAAGAATTAAATAAATGTTACTGGATCTAGGACCAGTGAGAGAGTCAAGATTAGAGTGGAACAAAAAATGTAAAGAAGAAGAGATTATGTGTCATTATTTAGAAAGCAGGTGGCACAGCTGAGAGAAATGATGGCATGCCAAATGATAGAGAAACAAATCATCAAGATAGTTCATCAATGATTACCCAAGCCAATGACCAACTCTTAATCAGCATGGGATGTGATACCATCAAATAGATGGAAAAGTTGCTAAGCACATTCAACAGCAATGAAAGTGGAGGGAAGAACAAATGTCAATATATGTGAACAAAATACTGAACTGAAAGAGTGAACTCCAACTTAACACTATGATGACTGCAAATATTTCTGCATATCAAAGAAAGCACAAGGGATTCTCAGTTAAAAATAAATTTAAAGGAATTCATGCAACATCTCCATCCTCTGCAGAAAGGGTTAGAAATCAAGCTAGATACCAAGGGGCAGATCTCAATGTCAAATGAAGAGATTGGTGTGAAGAACAAAAAAATCACATTGATCTTCATCACCTCAATCATTTTCATATTATCAAAAAAGACAGTATTACAGAATAAAGCAGATTGACTTAAACCCTAAACATCATGGATATGTAGTAATATTAAATGAGAAACTAGATTGTGATTGGCTACTAGGTTATCTTATTAGGAAGACACTAGGAAGATGCAGCCAATAGTAGACTGAACACCAGTGGTGATTGGGAAAGCTTGTAGTTAAAAGGAGGAAAATTATAACCTTGAGCTCCATACACACCATTAAGTATAAGAATGTCCTTAAATGTCCATCATTATAATTGTTGTATCAGGGTCCTGGATGGACTAAATTACCATGAGCCTATAAGTCTCAAAAATAGATTAATCAATGCTATAAAGTGAATAGACTTGGGTATCTTATCATTAGATTTATATGGTGTAGTATGTGTACAGTAAATGTGGAAATATCCCTTGTTTTATTTGCCATATTAAACTCTAAAATGTGAGCCTAATAGCCACCCATCACATGTGAACAAACAGTAGGCAGGTAGCTCAGCAATGCTAAAAAAAAGGAAAATAAAGTTAGATGTTATTTAAGAATAAAACAGGATAGAAATTCTGTTTTATTCTTTCCTTCAACCACAGAGATATTGTTCCATAATTGTGGTACAATTGGCATTGGCATTTTAAAGTTAAAATATTAAATTTCCAACAAAGGTAAAATAAGTATTTTTATAAATTCTGTTTGATTTATTTTAGATAATGTAAATTATATTTTCTATAGCCTCATTTAAAAAAAAGAAAATGACAACAAAATATTTTTTTTAATTTTACTGACATAAAAATGTAAATTTTTATCAGCAAGCAATTACAATTACTTAAATTGAAATTACAGCATTCTTTTACCATTAATTAAAGATGGCCACTAAAGGGGGAAATGATAACTTTGGAAACAAAAATAAAAATAGAAAAGTGTAAATTGGCCAAAGTTAAAATGGGAATAAAAAGAAAAAATTTGAACAGGTTGTGCATGGTAGATTCAAATTAGGGGAGGGTATAAATAGAAGACATCATTGAGAATTCCCCTTTTGCCTTGCATTCTGTGTGTTACCAAAAAGCAATTTTCAATATTTTTTTTTTCCACAGAGTCATTATAAGATGTGTCATTATATTTTCACCAATGAATTTAGCTGCTCTCAAATGTATGAGTAGAGAAGAGTTTGTCTGCTGACACTTTGTTTGTTCTTGAGGTCACAACAATGCTATATCAAACAATACTATCCTCCAGTGACAATTAGAGATAGGGGAGTGCCATTGGATTAGCATATAAATCCTGGTATTTATTAATTAAATAAAACAACTGGTTCTTCTCTGACTATTATTAAACTTAATTATAATAAACTAGGGTTGCTTGATGAAGAAACATGGGAGAATATCTGACATATTCAAACAAAAGAATTATCAGTTGTGGAGGGGGTGCACAAATATACGTGTAAACTCTGACTTTACCAATATACAATACAGTGTATTAATATAATGCTAATATTAATAGTATTTACATATTCAATTTTTGGTTAATTACTCACAAGAGTATTAAAATAAAATGAATATAAATCTACTTTATAAAATCAAATTGTTCACCATAATGATTAAAGTTTATTTATTATCTGCATCCATTTTAATCTTCATATGTATTACTATTGTTATGCCATATTAGCCATTTTTATAAAAAATTACAAAGTGAATGTAAAGTTATCTTTGTACATTTGCAAAAGTTAATTCAAAAAATAGAGTATGGTTATTGAGTTTTTCTATTCAGTGATTACATATATTATCATTGCATTACATTGTATATATATATATATATATATATATATACAATGTATATGCAATGATAATATATAGGCAGATATATATATATATATACATATATATATATATATATATATATTGTAATGGGCAGATTCATCTGCCTCATTAACACACTGCATCATTCAAACCCAGATAAAAAACTCAACACTCTAGACAGGGTTGCCTTCCAGAAATCCCAAGTTTGAATCTAAAGTCTATGCTCCACAGTGCCACCTACATAATGACACATCTGATGCTATGATATTATAGTTTCTTGCTGATGTTGGTGGTCAGGGATAAGCAAGAGACTCTATATTAAAATACATCATTAGGTTCACTAACTAACGACTATAAATGGTACTATATATATATATTTATGATATAGTCTGAGGTAATGGTGTGAATCTTAGAAAATAAATAAAAAATATTAAAATGAATTAGGAAAATTCAATAGGTTTATTAATTTAACATGATACATACAAGCATTGTCTATAAAGGCCAGACCATGCTGTTAAATCATTAACATATAGGCTTAAATTGTAATACATTAAATATCAGCCTTTCAGGCTATTGTGCATGCGCCTTTGTACGAGTGTTAATAATAAATGAATATTTTCATTCCCAACACAAGATATAGTATTTATGAAAGAATAAAATGAATCCACTTATTCTTTCAAACCCAAATGCTTATATATGGGAAAATCTTAAGTACTGGAAATGAAAGCGTGAGAATAGACCACTCACTTTAAATTATTGTTTACAATGTTTGAATGAATGATGTCAATGAAGATTTGCCCATATATAGTTATTTGGTTTTGAAAGAATAAATGGCTTCGTTTTATTCTTTCATAAATATTATATCTTGAGGTGCAAATGAAAGTATTCATTTATTATTAACACTCATAAAAAATGCATGAACAATAGCTTAAAATGCTGATTTTTAATGTATTACAATATAGAAACATACCGATA
The DNA here is from genome assembly GCA_028023455.1 of Epiperipatus broadwayi. Lineage (NCBI taxonomy): Eukaryota > Metazoa > Onychophora > Udeonychophora > Euonychophora > Peripatidae > Epiperipatus > Epiperipatus broadwayi. Next base: position 112,948 of record JAQFVV010006570.1, on the reverse strand, counting down.
TAAAAATAAATGCTTATTTACATATAGATTTAAAATAAATTTAAATTAAGTGTCATTTACTTTTACATTAATGGCTTGTTAATATTATATATTCTCTATACCTCGAGTTAATACAAGATAATATTATAATAATGTGCTTAAGAAAAAGTACAGTTGCATGATGAAAGGTTGATTTCAAGATATACGAGGCCTATAGTGAATACAATAAGTGTTTGATTGAATGGATTTCAATATTTAATATTTGATAAGAGAACTTATATTGACTTCAAGAATGGTGCTGATGAAAGCTCATTGAGCAAGGGGGTATGGAAGTGACTAAGTCATGGGCAATTGAATGAAATATTAACATTTAATATTAAAATTATATTAAAAAGATCAGTGGTACCAGTGTAGTTTTAATGTACTGGATGGAATGTGATACTTTGAAACCACATTACTTTGTAAACTAAAATAAAATAATGTAATAAAATAAAACAGACAGGATGGTATCTTGCCATGGATGCCATGGAAGGTTTCATCACAAATCATTCCAATTTTGGCACCCTACCATGAAACTCCATGTCTGAGTGACTCATGTGTAAAATTCCCAAGTATGCCTTCCTATCATGTATTCTATCTGGGAACTGCAAGAAGAAGATGAAAAGGTGTTAGCTATAAGTCCCTGGAAAAAATCAAAGCAGGCCTTAAAACAACCAGTACACCCACACTAATAACACACAAAATAATATGCATAAATGAATACATAAAAGAGATGACTAACTAAGCAAAGGTGTTTAATCAATTTCTAAATAATTTTAAGATGGTCCACACATTCTCAACCTCAACTTTAACTGTTCACAATTTGCATTATAATTATAAGAAAATAAGTTATTTTAAATAAGAAAATGGGGTGGGAGTGCATGATTAACAAGGATTCATAAGATTATATGTAATCATGCATTTCTCTATTATATAGTTCACGTATTAATTTCACGTATATCCTTATGTTATATAAAAATATGAAAACATATAAATATTTAATGATTAATAAAATAAAAGTAGGCCTCAGATGAGTGATTTTATAAAACATTTAATGGGGGGTCAGTTATACAATTTATCTGCACTAATATGATGGCATACTAATAAAAGGAGAAAAGAAATAATTCACTAATTTGATGACTATCAACAGGTCATAAAATATGGATAGGCAGAGTACAAATCAATGATCAAATGATTTCATGGAGTTTTAGTCCACAACACATCTAGGAGCCCCTAGGAGCCCCTGTTCAAAAGTTTAAAGTTTCAACTGAATTTCTGCAGAATCATTAAATGGTACACATATGGGTATCAGACTATTCATTCTGCCATTTTATTATGATTAAAAAGATGTACATATTTTTTTCTATGAGAAAATTTGAATTTTTTACATTTTTCTTTCTAAAATACAATTTTTAGTTATTTTTTCTCATTTTTTAGATTTAATAACCATAAATCTCTTTTATGGCTGAATTGCATTATTTTACCACTTGATATGGATATGAAATTGGTGATGCCTGTGTTTATAAGACTTCTTTTTTAGAAGCTCATTTTCATGGCAGTTCAGATTTGGAAGCTGCATTGCCAAAAAGAGGATTTGAAGCTGCAATGTCAAAAAAGGATTGGAGTAATTTTTCATTATGCAAAACACAACCATGGTAACCACATCTAATGCCTTCATGTCTAGATTCATGTTTGAAATGCATGATACCATTTATCCAGAAATCTACAAGTATTCAATTAGTTTTATTATTTATTTTTTTATTACTTATTTTTATATAATTAAATATTGGAAGCTGCATTGCCAAAAGGAGAATTTGAAGCTGCAATGTCAAAAAAGGATTGGAGTAATTTTTCATTATGCAAAACACAACCATGGTAACCACATCTAATGCCTTCATGTCTAGATTCATGTTTGAAATGCATGATACCATTTAGCCAGAAATCTACAAGTATTCAATTAGTTTTATTATTTATTTTTTTATTACTTATTTTTATATAATTAAATATTGGAAGCTGCATTGCCAAAAGGAGAATTTGAAGCTGCAATGTCAAAAAAGGATTGGAGTAATTTTTCATTATGCAAAACACAACCATGGTAACCACATCTAATGCCTTCATGTCTAGATTCATGTTTGAAATGCATGATACCATTTAGCCAGAAATCTACAAGTATTCAATTAGTTTTATTATTTATTTTTTTATTACTTATTTTTATATAATTAAATATATGTAGAAAACAATACATATGCTATAGAATTTTAGGCAATTTACATTGTAATCATATAAAAACATGGACATCCAGACAATCATATATCTATATTTAGTGCAACAGGAAAGATATATTATGATTTTATTTGAGTATTCAATTAGTTTTATTACCTATTTTTATTACTTATTTTCTTATTACTTACTGTTTTTATAAAATTGAATATGTATAAAAAACAATAAATATGCTATAGAATTTTTGAAAATATACATTGCAATGTTATAAACACATACACATCCAGACTCAACCATATACTTATATTTAGTGCAATAGGCAAGATATATTATGATTTTATTTATATGATTGTTTTATGCTCATTCAATTATTGCATGAATACAGTAGCGTTGCATTCATTTGTTCTTACTGTTATTTTTTTGCCCTCACTAAAACCAAACATTTTTAACATATCACTTTCATGGAAGGACTAGCAAGTACCCTGCATGGAAGGACAAGATCTGAGTCTGCTAGTAAACATGAAAGTCACAAATCACACATCTTTTATAAATTTTTATTATAAAAAATTACCTCAGGCTTTAAGACAAGTTATATATCAAAATTTTCATCATTTTATGACAAATGTAATAAAGCTATCTATAAAATAAAGATATTAATCAAAAATTAATCAAATTACTGACAGATAAATTTCTAACTGTTGTCAGTCTCTTTAATGCTACATCCTCTGATGAGCCCGAAATATTATTGTAGAAAAGATGGTTGTTATCAGTCTTGAGTAATGCCAATCATTCTTACCCTTCCTGCAATATGCTCCTCAGGAAAAAAAAAGACCACCAGAGTAGGTGGGGTTCCAATCTTGTTACAATTGTTGTCTTAATTGTGAGGCCCAATCTAGTTAGCCTGCCCATAGAAATAAAAACCTAGAAAAAAATAAAAATAGACAAAGAAAATAAATGATGAAATATAGAAGGCAGAAGCAAATTACAAATCTGTAAGTTGTGAACAGTGCATACAACATAGGGATGTGAAATGAAATGAATAAAGGGAAATTGAGAGAGATAAATAAAATGAATGTCATACAAGAAATAAAATAGGCATAATAGAGAAGTTTGAGCTAAACCATGGTGTGGAGAGGGAGGAAAGATTACTAAAGTTAGATAAATACAAGAAACCAATAATAAAATTGTCAAACAATCACAACCAAAAGAAAGAAGTAAATTTCAAGTTAATAAAAAATAATTGATAACTAGAGCAAGGAGAAAAATGATGAACATGAAAGATGAGCAAAATCTCTCTAGCAAAAAACAAAAGCAAGAAGGAAGTGACTGAAAACAGAATGATCAACAAGAAATGAAAAAAACCCAGAAAATAGAGGATGCTTTCATACTAATACAGCTACTAGAAATGTTTAAAGCTAAAAATAAAAAGAGGTACCAACAAAGAGAAGACAATAATAAACAAAGAGAAGAAGAGAATATAAAGAAAGACCAACAAAAAGAAAAAGAGAATAAAAAAGAGACCAACAAAGTGAAGATGATAATAAACACAGAGAAGAAGAAAATAAAAAGAGAGACCAACAAAAAAACATGATAATAAACAAAGAGAAATCAACAAAGAGAACATGATAATAAACAAAAAGAAGAAAATAATAAAAATAGAGACAAAAAAGAAGGTGATAAAAAGATAATTAATAGAAGCAAATCAAAGTCAAAGTCAGATGATGGAAAAACAAATAATAAAAGCAAATCAAAGTCAAAATGAGAAGATGAATAACCAGATTAAAGAAGCAAACCAAAAAATATGAAAAAAATTATAGAAGCAATTGTAAGTCAAAATAAAAAATAATCAAATTACTGATGAAAGTTAAAAAAGAGGTCATGAAAGAAGTCAAAGGGTCTCTGAATGAACAAGAGGTCAAGATGGCCCAAATTTGTGAAGGCATGAATATAAAGATAGAATAAATTCAGCAGTCTATGCAAGAAGCAAATCAAAAAGATGGTGTACACTGCTAGAACAATATATGCCTGACAATTGGAAAGCAAATGAAGGGTCAGAAATAATTCTAAAACAAAATTTAATGCCAATAACCAACTATATGCCAGGGGTTGTAAAACAGTTCCTTAAAATTTGGATATTTTCCAGGGCCTCTAATGAAGCACCTATTGAGTATCTGAAAAACATAGCAAGGTACTTACGATTAATGTTATGACCAAAAAGGTAAAACTGGCAATAGCTTGCAGTCATTTTTTCATCCCAGCAATTTCAATGATTTTAAATAAACACGCATGAGCTGCTATTGGAGTGATGATTGTCATGAGGGCATCAAATATATGGTATTGCAAAAATGCTCAACTCATAACCTATATTCTCTTCTTTTGAAAACAAGTGGCCAAGTTAAGGGCCCTGACAGCAGATCCATTAACAGAACTCCAAATCATCAGAATGATCTGATACAGTTTTTCCATGGAGAGGATGCTGATTGAGATGGATTGATGACCTATTGATTAGGTGGGTGAGCTGTTAACAGCATACAACAATTGCAGTACTTCAGTAACAAAGAAGGAGGGTGTCCAAGCTGCCAAGTAAAGCCCCATACAAAAGGGATGATGGACTGAGAATAAGTACTCTCAGATATAAAAACATATCTTCATAACACTACACTAACCATGATGGACTACCATGGTATCATAACAGAAGAAATGAAGTACCACAATAAAAGAAGAGGAGAAATTCAAAAGGCAGCATTCATAGTATGTACCAGACCTGACAAGTTAAAAGGTCTAATACCAACTCTGAGATCCAGAGAAATGGAGGGAGAGAGGCAAGCTGCCATAATGATGTCTGGTCCAATAAACAACTAAAATGGGATGAGACTAACCCTTAAAGACTAAATTATTAAGATTTAAACAGGGAAGGACCTCAATAAATGATTTATTATCTAGGGATCTGAGAAATAAGCTTAAGAATCAAAAGAAAACAAATAACATGATTAATGGCTAATGTGATTTGTGACTGGGAAGAGACATTATCTCAATATAATGTGCAACAATGCCCCAAAATTAAAATAATGCTAGAGGACATTATTGTCAAAACTTTGTTGGATTTAGGAAGTCAGATTCAAGTGATCTCTGAAGAGTTGTATGTCCAAATAAAATTGACATTAAAACTCTATCCATCAAGGTAAAGTCACATTGGCCAATAATAAGAAAGCTCAGGTGGACTTCAAATGTATATGGAATAAAATGTGGATGAGAAAAACCCAGCTCAATCACATCATTTTAATAATGAAGGAGGTAATACATGAAGCTCTGATAGGAGAAGATGTGATGCACTGAATTCAGTGCACATGTAGGTGTGGAGGTGAAGTCATACCCTTTACTGTTTAAGAAACATATCATTTAATGGGAATAGTTTGTGTCCAGAGGAAACTCATCATAGCATATAATTGAATCAAAGATTCAAGAATCTACAGATTCAAGAGTTTACATTAATAAAGATAAGGTAAGAATAGATAGAGTGACTGCTTGAAAAATACCAAGACATTATCTCAGAAGTTCCAGGAATTATTCATGAGTATAAACATCAGATAAAGGTGGTGGATGAGCAAACATAACAGCCCTAGTCATGTACCACACCTCATTGATATAAACCAGAATTGGAAAAGCAATTGTCAGAAATGATGGAGTAGGGAATCATTTTTAAGTATTCATCCCCTTTTAATAATCCATTGATAGTCATGGAAATGAGGTATTGTCCATTTATGCTTGCATGTCTATTGACTGAATAGAATAATGGTACCAGATTGTAATGTACCACCTCTGATTTATGAGCTAATAAAATTTTGAGAGAATAATATTTTACCATCTTGATCTTATGGCAAGCTAATAGCAAATCAAGTTGAATCCTAAAAGATATAACTGGATTCCAGTATAATGGATATTTATATCAATTCAACAGGATTCCCTTTAGTTGTAAAATAGTGTTTCTGGCTTGCTGACATTTCTAGACAGAGTTATGTCAGATGAAATCAAGCAAATAGTAACAATGTATATTGACAATATAGTCATCACATCTGAAAATTTACATAAATATATCCAACATTTAGGACTTTTTTAATGAATGTAAGAAAAGGGGAATAAAAATTAATATAAAAAATTACCTTGTGGCAAATTAATAAAAGTTTTGGGCCACATCATTAACAATCAAGGCATTATATCAAAGTATGAACATATACAAGCCATTGAAGAGTTCCCAAAGCCTTCCTAAAGCTTTGCCAATTTTATAATAAGTTTTATAAAGATTTTCCTCTTGATATGGAATCCCTAGATCAATTAATAAGTAAGGATGCACCATGAAAAATGGACTAGTGAACAAGAAGAGAATTTTGAAGCAATTAAGAAATTCCTGAAACAAGTAATTTTAACTTACTGAGACTTTAGTCAGCCATTATATTTTCAAGAAGATAGCTGTGACTATGGCTTGGGAGCTACTTTATGCCAAGTTCATGAAGATAGTCAATTAAGAGTCTTATATGTTACCAGCCAGTTGTTAAAAGGCTTGAAATGAAATCTAAACTGTGATGGAGAAGAAAGCTCTAGAAGTAATATGAGCCTTCCAGAAGTTCTGGCAACCCCTCTTTGGATCACATGTGGTCATTATCAGAGACCACACAAGTTTTGAATTCCTGAACCACAGCTACTTGACAAATAGCCACATGATGAGGTGGAGCTTATCGATTCAAAATTCAATTTTATAGTCGAATACTGTAAAGAGGCAGATAATGTAGTTGCAGATGCATTGAGCTGAAACTCTATTAAGTTGAAATGACAACATTTATGTGCAGATAATGTGTGCATGACAGCAATGGATGTACTTGTAAGATATTGAGACCAATCTACATCAGTTGAAAAATCAACAAAGGGAAGACATTTACTATAAACATGTGTTAGAAAATATTAAGGAACAGAAAAGAAGATTGGGTCAGAAATCCAAACCAGAGACAAAACACTGGAACAGTTATGCAGTTAGAAAAAAAGTTTTGCAATACTGCATAAATACCTCCACTAATATATGATTTAATAGTGGTGCCCATAAATATGTACAATCCACTTATTATTTACACCCATAGACTATATGGACATTATGGAAATGAGAAGCCTCACCATGTTTTATGGAGGTGGTTTTACTGGCCAAAGCAATACAATGATGTAGAGTAGGTGATAAGGGGATCTGAAAGCTGTCAAACAATCAAGCTGCTGAAAAAATCTTATTCAAGGATATTGAACCCAATACTTGCAAGGAAACCTAATGAAATTGTAGCAGTAGATTACTATGGCTCTTTACCTATCTTCTATCAGATGAGGCTAACACATGAAACACTATAAAATATATCAACATGCTAATATAATAAAACAACACACAAATATGGACATAAGGACTTATAAAAATAAAATTAGTTTAAACCCCTATTTTTATTCTCATTCCCCTGCCCTGGTGGTATTGTACTGTTTATATATATATATATATATATATATATATATATATATATATATATATATATATATATATATTGTACCGGTATAAATCCACCATGCCTACTCATACACAGTACCCGAGTTCAAACCCAGTCCGCGTTTAAGAATAAATTCCACAACGCCAACTGCATTCAAACCCAAACCCCGGTATGACCAACCGATGATGACTTTATAACAGCACGGGGTTATCCCTTTTCTAGCTCAGCTCAGAACATAGACAAATTCTTACAGTTAATGATATATATATTTATTATACTCTAGATATTGGAACGGTCATTCATGTAACGTATATATTTAAGTTGCCAATACAGACAGTAAGTGGCTACCTAGACTTAGAGAGTAATAAGGTGGAGGACACAAAAAGTAGATTAAATAAAGTGTTTAATAAGAAAATTAGAAAACATATAAATATAGCGTTCAACAGTACGGTAAGACTTCCATGAATCCTCTTGTATTTAGCTACTAGTCTTTAACAATCATTTTATCTCATGAACAAACTCATGCCAATAGCTGTGTAGTTAAATGATTGACGGGGCTAAGAGAATCAGAGTATTTGAGCATTGAAAAGATATTTATCAAAAGGGGTTTTATTAACTTATTTTATTCGAATAGACTCGAGCCGTTACGTAGATGGACAGTTGGAAGTGGTTTTATATAAATACGGCATGGAAGATAGATGTACTGGTGGTTGCCTCTATTCAAAAGCCCTACAGTAATCACTTGCGGTGCATTAACGGAATACCAGGCGGCTTGTACTTTGACAAGAATTAGTGCCCCCAAGTAGCTCCGGGACACGACAACCAGCCGGGATCATTTCGAACCTGGTGATCCAAGAGATTACCTGGGAAAGAAACTGCTTTCAATCCCCAATGGTAGAATGGCGAGATGCTAACTTCAGCGAAGGGAAGGCATTGCCACAGACATCAAGGACGAGTACTTGAAGTGGATTTTTAAAAGAAATTATACAAAACATGGAATCTATTCGTCTATTTCTACGCCACAGGCTGAGGTCCTTATCCCAATAAAATATAGCGGAATTAAACTGACCGCGAGAACAATAATTAATTAAATTTACTCTGAAACCCTTAACCCTCCAGGTTGACAGGCGGTAGCGATAGTATTAAATTATACAATGAGTTATTTCTCATATCATACATGACATTAATATAACACTTTAAAACCAATATATATATTTAACATTGAACCTTAGATTGCAATTATATGACCACTTAAAATAGAATAATAAAAGGGATTCAACATTTGCCAACTCGAAATATAAAAGAATATTTAATTCAGAAACGAAATTACTTTTAAAATAACTTGATCATTATTGTACACTAGTTTTACACGGAGTTGGGAAATATTACTATTGGCATCGTTTGTTTATGGAATACGCAACACAAAAAAATATAAATGCATTCATTTAAATTATTATTACTCTTAATTACAATTTTTATAAATTATTTCTAAAGACTAGAGCGGAGGATTAAAAGAAAAGAAAATTTACTGACAGGTTAAACAATAGCATTATAAACAACATAAAAACTTACATGTACTTTATTTGATTGATAACATTAAGCTCGGGAGAAAGTTAAAAGTTCGTGTAACACAGTTACTCTTCTTTCTTCATCCGGCTTGGCTTTTCCCGATTGATATTTCCGACGAACGTAGGCGCGCATATTGAAAGTTATTTGCAAGGCATTGTCAATTTGGAGATTGGAAGCTGGAAACTATGAAGCACCAACAACATGATCAGTCAGCGGCACGAAGATTCAATTTGGCAGGGCAGAGATCAGCTCCTGGCACTTAGCCCATCAACATTGCGGTTTACGGGTGAGCTTCTTAACAAAGTTCTAGGACTTACTCTAGCAGCTGCAGTCTTGTCTTAAGACTACCTCTCTCAACCACGTCAAAAGTTAGAATAAGTTTTCCTCTAAGATGACCACGATTGACCTTTCCGCCTGGTTTTTGTGTTTAAGCTCCTCCTACTTTCTCTAGCTTCCAGCCATCCAGCTTGACCATACAACATTAATTATCCCCCATTGTCCTTTTACTTTAATACGCAATTTTTAACTTGACACGGTAATTACAAATCTACATTTCTTATCTAACTTCGAATACAATTTAATTACTCTGTACATTTGTGTAATTTAGATTTTAATTAAAACACTGATCAAAGGAATGTGACTTTTGATCAGTATTTTTAAATGACTTTGTACAATTTTAAAAAAAACTAAAATTCAAACAAATACGCCCGCAATAAACTTTAAATTAAATTGATATAAATCCACATACCACGCACACACGAATATTATCTCATGGTTTGTGACATTTATATACGGAATCTTACCTATTGATTTACAAAACATAAAATATATAACTAATTTTTTTATTATGACTGAAAATAGACAAATCTCACTGCGGGCAGATAGTGGTTCGAATTACCGTACCTAAAACACATGAAATGAAGATCGGTTCTTCGATCTGTCTGTTTCAATATATATATATGGTACAAATTGCTATTTTATATTGTATACTATATAAATAAAGAAGAGAGAACCCGATCTTTAATTTTTTTTTGTAATATAATGTTTTAAGAAAAACATACAATGAAAGTTTAATTTTTCTTTTTTTTTTATATAATTTAATTAAAATAAATTTGATATTGGAAAGTGCATAATGAATAATTGTTTCAAATAGTGAAAGGAAATTCCAAAGGTAAAAGATTGCTATCACAAATGACTTTCTGATAGTAATTAAAAACGGCAGAAATTCATAACGAGAAAAGAGACTTTGTAATAAAAAATTGAGAAATAATGTAGAAGTTTATAAAATAGAACAAAAGGTAAAAAGGAATATGTATAGAACTTCTAAAAAGAATCTGGCCCAGATATAAAAGGAGCCCACAGGTTTGAAAAGGGTCTTTGTCTTGTTGTTCCAGAGAGTGTTGATCGATTTGAAGTGTCTAGTATTTTTTATAGAAAAAATAATAAAATGTGTCCACCTAGATAGAACTGAAACTACACTCCATGAGTGAGTAGAACTTTATTGTTTGCTGACACTTTCTCTCGAGAAAAGTCACCTAGATTGTCATCTGACTCTACCTAAATTTGATCGGAGATTTGGAAGGAGTAAAACTAAAAATACAACTACTGCGGACTACCCACTGACTGAATTGGATGTTGGAGAATCATTGACCTACTTAAATATTAACTTACCCATAAGTTAATGGCCATAACATTATATAAAGCTTTATAAACTAAAATTTTAATGAAATGTTAATCCCATAATTTTTTTGATCTAAAGATTTGTGAACTCAGTAGTGAATGAAACAGTACCATGAAAAAATAACACACTAACTATTGCTTCAATATTTGAATCAAATTATTAAATTTATTATGCACAATACTTTCCAGTATTATAATTTTTCATTTATCATAAATATTAAATCTTTACTATTAATATAACTTTCATTGTACATGTATAAAATGAATAATATTTAGTTTTATATTTGGTTATGTAGATTCAAATTAGTATACAAATTACCTTTGCTAAGTAGATTTATTTTTCTTAACTAAGTCAAAGGGAAATATCTTCTCATACTTAGTTTTATATTTGGTTATGTAGATTCAAATTAGTATACAAATTACCTTTGCTAAGTAGATTTATTTTTCTTAATTAAGTCAAAGGGAAATATCTTCTCATACTTAATGCGAATATTAATCCAGATCATATAATTATTACTTTATGAGTTGCAATATGTTTGACACAGACTCAGTGGGTCTAACGACTCTGGTGCCCTCATGTAGAAATTAAAAACTGGTTCAGCTCACAATTGTACTTGGTAATAATTTTAGGCTGAGCTGATCAGGAAAGATAGTTATGTTTTCAGAATAATAATGAAACATTATTCTTTTGTTTTTGAAATAAAATAAATGAACATTTATTTTTCTTTTACATAACTTGATCAACTTGCACATTTATAATGCATATAGAGGCCTAGCAATACAGAAAATGTTATAATGGCACCCAACATGGAGCTAGTATAGAGATGGTGATCATGTGATGTTTAGTGGTTTAACTATAAAATGTTACAAAACTGACATTTAATAAAGCTGAAAAACAAACAAATAATCATCTCTGAACATGGCACCCATTTGTCTCAGCTGAATGGAAGAAGTGGATCAGCAAAAAAAAAATATTAAACATGTATTGACATCTATTTGCAACCTTCAATCAAACCCATGAAAATGCATAATGTGGAAGGTGGTGCAGTTTTTCAGAGTATACTTGAATGGAAATCATCATGGATGGGTTGACTTGTTCAACTGGTGGACAATAATGTTAATTGGATGCTGAATCTGTCAACATGTTTTGCACCTGTTTAACTTCATTATGGGAAATCTATACCTATGCTTTACTGGAAAAATTCTGATAATACCAGATTTTATTGATATAAAAAAAGACCAGTAAAAACTCTTCAGCAATTAAGAAAAAGTTGCAAGGTACAAAAGAAAATATATGTAACCTCATCTCACTTATTTTGAGTCAGGGACCAAGTGATGATACATGGATGTTCAGTAAGTCACCCTGGATAAATATATATATATATATATATATATATATATATATATATATATATATATATATATATATATATATATATAAATTGATGTCTGTATTTCTTCAAAATAATATACACAAATTTATAAATAGATATTTAAAAATACAGTATTTAAAAGCTTATAAAAATATATGTATAACCGTCACTTAGGAGCACTTTCAACCAACTTGTGGCTTTGTCAACTATCATGTTTAAAATGTCAGCTTTCCCATAATTCTATGATGCCAACTTTCCCATAATTCTGTGATCTTAATGTTTGCTGCTTGCCTATTAACCAAATGTTGCTTGTATTTACATATCAACATCGCCTCTTTAATTTTCCTTTTATTATTATTTCTTTCAATTTCCAATATTTTTACATTGTTATAATTAAAATAGAAACCATATATACATGATTTATTATAGTCATAAAAGACAGAAGCTGATAAATTATCATTATTTTTAAAATTTTGTTTTGTATTTTGAACCCTTTTAAATAACAATAAGTGTTCCTTTGTTCTTTTTTCCTGCACCTCGATTCACCTATATATACGCAGCCATACCCACATGTCCATTTGTAAATGATACAATATTTATTTGTAAATAAAGTTTTATCCTTTGAATTGTTTATTAATTTATTTAATGTAGGTGGTGCATAAAATGCAATATCACATATTCCTTTATAAATTTTCTTAATGAAACTTGCCTGTTGATTTGAAATATATGGTATTGATATCCACAATTTTTTATCAGAAGAATTAACACTTTTATTAATTTTATATTTATAAGTAAAAATTTTAATAGTATAATAAACAGAATCATAATTGTATCCAACTTTTAACATTTCATTATAATAAGTTTCAATATTTTTAGTTTTATCTGATGCATATTTACAAAGGTTATCATTTCTAAATAAAAAGAATTTCAAACCTGCCATTTTATGTGACATTGGTACTTTTGATTCATATGAAATATATCTTCTTTTTGCTATTGGTTTAAGAGTCATATAGTAATCCAGTTTATTCTTGTTTCTGGTTATTTTGAGATCTAAACTTTGTTAATTTATCAAATAATAGGATACATTTAATTCAGAAATACGTTTTAAGTCACAGAGCTAAATACGTTGGTGGTAATTGGAATGATTATAATTTGGAACTAATTGCAGCTGTTCAAAATTCATTTGAAATGATTCCTGGTAATGATAATTTTGCTGATGATATTATTAAGAAAATTAATTGCAATAAATTTAATACAATATCTTATGATAAATCATGGCAATTAGCTATTTCGGAATTTAAACAGAAATTGAGGATTGATAATATGATTTGTTTGAAAGAGGACAAAGGTTTGCGTATGTGCTTGTTGATGAAATGTCAATATATTAATAAAATTAAAATGCAAATGGACAAACTTGGTTTTTTTTTTTGATTGAAGATTATAATATGGATAGTCAAAGAATAAAGTTTATTAACAATATTTTAAAAAGTGCTAAAAATAAAGTTTTAAATAATAATGTATACTATATGATATATCCTTCTTGTGCTATATGTCCTCATATTTTTGCAAATATAAAATTACATAAAGAAGGTAATCCTTTGTGAGTTATGATAGATTTCGGTGGTTCCTTCATATATCAGACTTCTAAATATATTGGTAAACTTTTACAAGATTTTTTTAGGATTTGGGGATAATACTATTGCTTCATCATTTGACTTTGTAAATAGTATTAAAAATTTAATTATTGATGAAAATGATGTTATTGCCTTATTGGATGTTACAGAAATGTATGGATCTATTGATAGAATGAATTCCATAAAAATAATTGAACATGCATTAAAAAGTAAAAATATTTGTAAATATACAATAAAATTTATAATTGATTCTTTAAAATTTTTTAATGATAACATTGTTGCATCTTTTGAAGGTCAATATTATAAAATGACCAAAGGTTGGCCTATAGGATTGCCTGTAGTTGCACAAGTTTGCAATTTCGTTTTATCTACATATGAGAATAGTATTTTAAATATGTGTATTTTTGGAGATATTAAAATTTACAAAAGACATGTGGATGATGTTTTTGTTTGTGGAAATACTAATAGTATAAATTTGCTTATAGAAGAATTAAATAAGTTGAATGGTTTGAAATGGACTATTGAAAAAGAACAGGACAATAAGATTAACTATTTAGATTTAATAATCACAAGAGATAACAGTATATTAAATTATAAACTAATAATTAAGCCACTGCAAAAAAGAGGATATATAATTTGTAAATCAAAAGTACCAATGATGCATAAGATGGCAAGTTTTAAATCTTTTTTGTTTCGTAATGAAAAATTATGTCGTTACCAATGTGATAAACTAAAAAATATTGAGATATTTGCCAAGGAATTGATTGATGTCGGTTATAAAATGGAACAAATAAACAATGCTTTATATCAATTTAAAAAAAATATGATAATTTAAAAGAAATGAAGATTAATAATAAAAAATGGATATCTATTCCATTTATTTCAAATCCACAAGTAAAATTTTTTAAGGATTTATATAAGAATGTGTTCAATGTTTCATTCTACGTTCCAAACAATATTAATAAATTAGTCAATAATTCTAAGGATGTCATACCTTTCAAGCAAAAAAGTAATATCATATATCAATTTTTTTGTGATTGTATGCTATCATATATAGGTGAATCTAGGTGCAGTATTGAGAAAAGATTGAAGGAACATGAATTGTTATATAAGCGTGTAAAAAATAAAAATAATGGTGATTTAATATCTTCTTCAGTTTTCTTTGATCACGAAAAAACATGTAAATATAAATTTAAATTTAATTTTGAAAATGTGAAAATTCTTCATGAAGAGAGAAACCATAGTAAAAGAAAAATTAAAGAGGCAATTTTTATAAACAGGAATAAAACGCATTTAATAAATCGACAAGCTTCTAACATTAAAATACGAGATTTGTGGAATTTGAATTGATGATGTTTGCTTCTGCTTTTGGTTTTTGAATTTAATGGCAGTTTAGGCAGGTTAGAAAGTAACCGAAAGTACTTCTGCAGAATTTAAGATTGTAATTATTTATAAACCGTTAAAAATATTATTTCAATTATAATTACAATATTGTTTTTAATTAACGGATATTTTATTTATTATATATTGTAATGATCACTTGATCCCCTTTGATCATAGAGAGCACCACCAGATCATTAACATATGGTAGTGATGCATTATATATATCTTAGTAAAGAGGAATTAAATTACTTAGAAAAAGTTCAAAGGGAAGTAGTAAGACATGCATTGGATGCATATGTATGGACAGCAAGGAAGGCAATTCAAGGAGAAATGGATGGTCAAGTTTTCATATGAGAGATGCAAAAAGTGAAATGAAAATGTTTGATAGATTGCAGTTTATGGATAATAAAAGAATAGCCAAACTAGTAGTTAATTGGGTTATGAGTAAGGGCAGGTAACATGATGGGTGAGAAAGATAATGCAGTATGGAAAAGATTTGGATAAAGAATTTATATCAGTATATTTGTACAAAAGATGGGATGATTGTGTTAAGATGATTTTTGAATGTAGTAGTAGTAAGGAATAAGATAAAAAAAATAGATTTATTCATAAAGAATAGGGAGTTAGAGAGATGGAGAAATAGTATGGAGAGTAAAAAGAGTTTAAATATATATAGAAGTAGCAGAATATTAGATGTGAGTTAATATATGATAATAGTAAGGAAAGTAGTTTATTATTTAAGGTTAGAATGGGATCTTTAGCTACAAGAGAATATACATGTAAATGGAAATATATGGGTGATTTATTTTGTAAATTATGTAAGGAAGGAATTGAAAATATTAAGCATTTGTTAATTGAATGTAAATGCTTGTAAACGGAAAGGGTACATATAATCAAGTTATGGAAGAATAAATATGAAAAAAGTGATTATGCAGAAAGTGAATTATTGGTTTTTATTCTGGGTTTGGGAAAAGATAAAGGGGATTTAGATATAAAAGTTATAAAGTTGACAAAGATTATTTTGTGAAAATGGAATGGAGCAGAATATGGAAAAATTTAGAGTGGGGAATGAAAAATAAAGTGGCTAACAGATTTATCTGGGCATAATTGTTGAGATATTCTTGGCTTTGTTTAAAAAGAAGCCACAATACATCACATCACGTGAAAAATTTGTTTACCATGATCAAAAATGATGGTGATGATGGTTTGCACTGACTAGATTCAGGGAGAAGCAAGAACTTGTGAAAATTATTCAGATAATTGAGAAAATAAAAGCACTAAGACAAACACCAGCAAATTAAGTTTAAATAATTTTAAAGATTTATTAAGAGTCATATAAATTTTAAAGTATGGATTTTCACACAATAAATGCAGTTATATCAGGTGTGTTCTAGCAAAACTAAAATTTCAATGCTCTGACAGACAGTCTAATTTTCTCAAAGTGAATTAGAAAAGGAGGAAATGATTTTCCTTCAGCTGACAATTCATCCAAGAAATTATGATTTCTTTATACAAAAATTTTAAAAATAACAAGGGACAGTTTCTTGCATGAATCAATGAATTAGCATGGATGAGCACTCGCTATCTTATTAACTAATAATGTCATGATGTCCGCAGAACTATTGCATGGATAAATCACATTTAAGATCTCCATGGTTGATTACCATGCAAGTACACACAAAAAATAAATGAATACAACAGAGTATACATTATAAATGGGAGAAAATTTAAATCTCCAATTTAATGATATAGTAAAATTAGAAAATAATCTGGCATAAATGATTTAAAATTAATAAAATTTTAAAATCCTAGTTTAAAAAAACAGACAAATAATATGGGTGAATCACCAGTTAAATGACTGGCCAAAAGTAATGGCTGAGTTTAATAATTAAAAATCTCAATAGGAGATGGGTAAGTAATTAAAAAAACCATTTCTGTTTACCCAATCATTTATCAAGAAAATGAAACAATTAAAATTACAAATAACTTTACAAAACCAAATTATCAGTACATGCCCTGACAATTAATTTAAAGCAACAAATAAAAGATAAAATGAATCTAGAAAACAAAATATGAATGTTGACCTACATTATTAGCAAATTTATCAGAGAGTGTAGATAAACTGAAAATATTAAAACATTAAGAACCTTAGCAGAGAGAAACATTTTATCACCTATAATTTAACAGGGCATTAATAGTATCTTCATTCAGACAATTTATAAAAGAACAACTATTCTAGCTTTCTGATTCAAAGATATAAAACAATTTGGTCTTGTAGGAAATCAATAGAATGATACTGGCAAGCATTTCTTGTCCAGAATGATACAAGAGAAGAATGTCATTTTGCTAGAAGTATAGCCACTGATGTATCACATTTAAGAAAATTCAGGGTTGATTTTACTACAAGACAAGAGAAAATCATGATGCTCTTACATAATCTGGAAAAATAGATATATTAATCATATAAAATATAGAAGTCACCATACACTCTCTGATAAATAAAATTAAAAGCAAAGTTGGAATCTTAAAACTAGGATTCCAAGACACACTATAAATACAATGCAAAGCGAATACATATAAAAATTATGGGATTAAATAAATAGTAAAACTTTTTTAGATTGAGTGGAGATTTAATTAAAAGATTTATTTACCGAGGAAAGAACAAGCAATAATTTTACCTTATGGTAGAGCAGAGTTCACATAGTTTTTCAAGGAGTGCACACTTTTATCATAAATTCCAATTTTCAGGTGTTTCATTTCTTTATGGTGGCAAGTGCATAGGCATATTTTGGGATCCTTCATACTTCAGACTTTCATGGCATTATGTGAGAACAGATGGGAATTAAAGGTCCATCCTTGGTTAAGTTAGCAAAGCATATTGTAGGTTAGAAAACACAAAGCATTGAATGTAGAAATCTTTAAGAAACAAAATCTTTTATTAACAGCAAATTTAAAAAAAAAAAAAATGTCCAGACTGCCAACAATACAGTACAAATCTCAGCAGACTAAAATCAAAGCTTAAAAATGAATATTGAAATTATTAGAAACTGAATCTATCACTTTGAAGCAGCTTGTTTCAGCCAAAAATAATCTCTAAAATGTCCAAAATATTTGGAGTTATTTATACCTGCTCTCAATCTATCATGTAAACTTTCTTGTTTTTCAATTTATAAGCCTTAGCCCAGGGAAAATCTTAATATCCTGCTCAATCTAATTAAGAATTCTAACCAGGGATTATTTTATAAAAAAACAACAACACAAAATTAAATCTCTGCTTTTAAACTTAAACTAAAAATGACCATAATTAAAATTAAAAAAAAAAACAGGAATGCAATTAAAAAGTTTGCTTGCTTTTAATAAATTTGATAAAATAAAAACAAGCGGTAAAAAAAACTATTTTAGAAATCAAATTAAAAAAAATAAAATGACATATGTTAACCTTAAACAAGTATGTGTGTTAATATACATACTCTCATAAACAAACTTTTAAATAGCTTTCTTTTTAAAAATTTAATAAAACCAAAAGTTAGTTTTCTTTTTATGAAGTGACTTTTCAATCAGATACACTATCTGTCTCTCTCTCTCTCTCTATATATATATATATATGATAAACAAAAATGCAAGTTAAAAAACTTGCTAACGCTTGTATTTATGTCCACAGATGGCGTTCTACCAAAAACGCCAATCAAGCGTATGTTTTGTTTACATAAACGTCAGAGTAGTTACCTAAAGAAACTGGTCTATGCAAAGCTTTAATTCCTAGAGTATATTTTAATTTTACTACTGGTCGTTGTGAAGACTTTATTTATGGTGGGTGTGGTGGAAATAAGAACAATTTTATGAATCATAAAGACTGATCACATTATATGTAACAGAAACACATATGGTAAGTCAATGTTTCAATCATAATAATTAATGTATATAAATATAAATCCAATGCATAAATAGATCACTAATCAAAATTAAATTACAATTAACAATCAATAGTTTTCCTGCCAAGGCAAACTATTCAAGTGATATCATTATGAAATGCGTTTCTTACTATATTATTGTGACTAGTTAGTTTCTAAAATTTCATATTATATATAATGAGACAGATGTGGATCTATCTCAAACTATAATTTGTTTTAAAAATATAGCGAGTGTTAGTTATCAATTAAATTCAAGTTTCCTACATTAGGTTCATTTTTTATAGATGTGTATTATGTAAGCACACACATATCAATAAAAAAAACAGCATTTAAAATCCAGTTAAGTCAATATAATCGTAGTTTTATAATGATACAAAAGATAATTAATTTTAGTAAAAGGATTTCAAATCAATCTGTTAAAATCTATACTAAGGAACAAAACTCAATTAAATACTAATGTATAATACTTTTGTTCACTAATTTTGTAATTATATGACTTTTCAATCAGATACACTATCTGGCTCAATATATATATATATATATATATATATATATATATATATATATATATAAATAAAAATATATAAATAAAACAATATATATATATATATATATATTGTTTTATTTCATGTTTTTAGATATTTGCAAATTACCTAAAGAATCTGGTGTATGCAAAGGTTTTTTTCCTAGAGTATATTTTAATTTTACTACTGGTCGTTGTGAAGACTTTATTTATGGTGGGTGTGGTGGAAATAAGAACAATTTTATGAATCATAAAGAATGTCACATTATATGTAACAGATACACATATGGTAAGTCAATGTTTCAATCATAATAATTAATGTATATAAATATAAATCCAATGCATAAATAGATCACTAATCAAAATTAAATTACAATTAATAATCGATAGTTTTCCTGCCAAGGCAAACTATTCAAGTGATATTATTGTGAAATGAGTTTCTTACTATATTACTGTGACTAGTTAGTTTCTGTAATTTCATATTATATATATTGTAACGATATATGCCCTTACATTAATTTAAAATTAGAATAAAAAATTTTTTTAAGTTTGTAAATAAAAAAAAACTAAAAGCTAAAATTAAAGAATTGTTCAATGTACGTATATATATATTTGCACAGATGCAAAACTTTAAAAATTATTTTCTTTTTAAAAAAAAAAAATTGAACATACTTTTTTTTATAAAAAAAAGTACAAGATCTAAAGATAAAATATTTTTGTAAATGGAAATGATGTGTTTATTAATTATTGAAAAGCAAGCTATTCCTTGGGGATCTTATATAAAAAAAGTCAGATGAAATATAGGTAAGAGAACAAAAATAAATTAGATGTCCAATAGAAGCAGCAATAAAAGTTTAGACCATAATGAAAATTTGGAACAGGAAACAATTGTTCAGTGAATCCGGATGATTGGTATAAAAGGAAAAATATTGAAATTAAAAACAGTTCCGGCTTGATTTTGTGAGAAGAGGGATAAGACACACTTGTCACTCTCTATCACTTATTTCAAATGAAATGACTGTAATACCAGGATTGAACCAGCTAAGACCACTTTCAGATAGACCGGTCTTCAAATAAAGACTTTGTGGGAATTGACACCAGGAACCGGGAACTTTTCTACTGTAAGATATAAATGGAAACATTTTATTACAAGTAATTAAGAATTTTAAAGATTTGACAAGCTAAACATAATTTTTTTTAAAATGAACTTTAATCTGACTTTTCAAATCAATTATTAATGTTTAATTTTTATACATTAGAGTTTGATAAAAATCATTTCCATTTTTTTAAATTTTTATTAATATTTGTTGTATAAATTATTTAAATGCATTAAATTTAAATTGGGTCTAGATGCTTGCATAGATTCAATAACATTTAATTATGTTTTTTTTTTCATATTTGATTAGAATATATAGAAATTCAGTAAATAATGATACCTTATGGTGGGTATCTAAAATGTATTTATTTGCATGTCTTTTTAGTTATTGGTGTTAATGCAGCATCTTATGATGAATTCCATAGAGTTTTTTGTAAATTTCCCTCTGCAATTCCATCAATGACTTTATATTTTGATCATTTATGTTTATTTTGAAATGTTTTTAACCATGTAATCTATGTAGCTGATCTATACTCAATATTATAAAACAAACTTTTATAAAATTTAGCTGTACGAAATTTTATAAATGTTAAAATTAAGTCAGGCATGAATGGCTATATAGATTTGTAAAGTTATATTAATTAATTAATAGAGGGTTAATCTTAGGTTATTTGTTTCATAGTTGGATTGTGTCAATGGATTGGATATATCAGTGTAATTAGTAAATGTAGTATAGGTCTACCATGTGCAGGATCTCCATTATATGCTGCACACCCCTTTTTGCCTATGGAAGGGGATAGTAAGATGGAAAATGCAGTCCCTTCCTATGGAGTTTTTCATTGTTCTTCTTGCCAGACAGATGTAGCATTCCTGTCTGGATGAGAGTCAATGTCTTCTCTAACCATGCTTTTCAGATGTACATTCCTGACAGTATAGTATTTGTGCTGTCATATTTCATGCTCCATTGAATATACCAATGTATCAGATGGATTGATGTCAGTTTGACTGCGAAACTTTTGGCTTAAAGTTAAATAAGGGATAGGATATTTTCTTTTCAAAAGCAATCGGTGTAGTTTATTCATTCTCAACACACTTTAAAAATATTATTAAATTCATCTGTGAGGATGGTTTAAAATTTTAAAATAATAATTTAATATAAAAGTTAATATCAAACATCTAAAATAATAAATGTTATTCCTCAAATTTTAAATATTATATTATTAAACTTCCTCAAAAAACAAAAACATTAAAAAAAAGAATTTACTTAGTGTTAGTAATTATGTTACACAAATTGATTATATATTACCGAAAATTTCAAAAAGACAAAACTTTGATTATTAATTACACACAAATATAATGATTAAAAAATGGTTGACTGTTTATTCCTTTCAACCAGCTAAATTTCTGCCCCCCTCCCTTCCAAGTTTCTTTTCTTCTACTTTTAACTATTACTTAGGCAAGTTAAATGGTTGGATTTTAAATAAGCCTTTTTTTAAAAAAAATATGATTTTTATTAATTATTACGTTTTATTCCTCGCATTTATTCCTATATATGCGCAATTTTTCTTATTGGCAGTACTTTTAAAACATAATTCAACCTATAACTTTATGTTAATACAAAAATATACTTATTTCAGAAAAAATGTTACTGGCATGATTTATTTTTAATTCTCAGGGTACTCGGTTTATTAAACATTGCCCCATGTTGGGAACCAATTATAATGGTCTGGGAGTTAGTAAGTCTTACTGTATCTGCCATAGAGAGGCACCACTAGGCCATTTGAACCTAGAAAATTTATATAGTAGGCAGATATGTGCTGTTAAAGATCCAACTTTTATTTATTAAGACCATCAGTCCTTGCCACTAGCTCAGTGATACAGAGATAATATATATAACTTTATTTAATTTATATCTTAAACATAAAAAAATAAAAGCCATTGCCAGTAATTAAAGCTCAAACAACATTTATTAATCCACATATATAATCATTTAAAATTTGAGGAATAACATTTATTATCTTAGATTTTAATATTAACTTTTGAATTTAAATTATTATTTTAAATTTTAAACCATCCGTACAGATGAATTTCATAATATTTTTTTAGAGTGTCGAGTATGAATAAACTACATAGTTTGCATTTGAAAAGAAAATATTCTATCCCTTATTTAACCTTAAGCCAAAAGTTTGCAATCAAAGTGACATCAATCCATCTGATACAGTGGTGTATTCAATGGAGCATGAAATAAAACAGCACAAATACTATACTGTCAGGAATGTACATCTGAACGGCATGGTTAGAGAAGACATTGACTCTCATCCAGAGAGGAATGCTACATATGTCTGGCAAAAAGAACAATAAAAAACTCCATAGGAAGGGACTGCATTTTCCATCTTACTATCCCCTTCCATAGGCAAAAAAGAGTGTGTGGCATATAATGGAGATCCTGCATGTGTTGGACCTCATACTACATTTACTAATTACACCTATATATCCAATCTATTGACCCAATCCAACTACAAAACAAATAACCTAAGATTAACCCTCCTTTAATTAATTAATAAAAGTTTACAAGTCTATATAGCCATTCATGCCTGACTTAATTTTAACATTTATATAATTTTGCACAGATGAATTTTATAAAAGTTTGTTTTATAATGTTGAGTATAGATCGGCTACATAGATTACATGGTTAAAAACAATTCAAAATAAACATAAATGATCACAATATAAAGTCATTGATGGAATTGCAGAGGGAAATTTACAAGAAACTCAATGGCATTCATCATAAGATGCCACAGTGACACTAATAACTAAAAAGACATCCAAATAAATACATTTTAGATACTCACCATAAGGTATCCTTATTTACCGAATGTCTACATATTCTAATCATATATGAAAACAAAAACATAATTAAACATTAGCGAATCTATGCAAGTGTCTATACCCAACTTAAATTTAATGCATTTAAATAATTTATGCAACAAATATTAATATAAAAAAATGGAAATGGTTTTTTAGCAAACTCAATTGTATAAAAATTAAACATTAATAATTGATTTGAAAAGTCAGATTAAAGTTCACTTAAAAAATTATGTTTAGCTTGTCAAATCTTTAAAATTCTTAATTACTTGTAGTAAAATTTTTCCATTTATATCTTACAGTAGAAGAGCTCCCGGTTCCTGGTGTCAATTCTCACTAAGTCTTTATTTGAAGACTCGTCTATCTGAAGGTGGCCATAGCTGGTTCAATCCTGGTATTACAGTCATTTCATTTGAAATAAGTGAGAGAGAGTGATAAGTGTGTCTTATCACTCTTCTCACAAAATCAAGCGGGAACTGTTCTTAATTTCAATATTTTTCCTTTTATACCGATCATCCGGATTCACTGAACAATGGTTTCCTGTTCCAAATTTTCGTTATTGTCTGAGCTTTCATTGCTGCTTCTATTGGACATCTAGTTTATTTTTGTTCTCTTATCTATATTTTATCTGACTTTTTTGTATAAGATCCCCAAGGGCTAGATTGCTTTTCGAAAATTAATAAACACCTCATTTCCACTTACAAAAATATTTTATCTTTTATAAAAAAGTACATTCAAATATTTTTTTTTAAAAGAAAATAATTTTTAAAGCTTTGCATCTGTGCGAATATATATACGTACATTGAACAATTCTTTAATTTTAGCTTTTAATTTTTTTTATTTACGAACTTAAAAAAAAATTTTATTCTAATTTTAAATTAATGTAATGGCATATACCATTACAATATATATATATATATATTGAGACAGATGTGGATCTGTCTCAAACTATAATTTGTTTTAAAAATATAGTGAGTGTTAGTTATCAATTAAATTCAAGTTTCCTACATTAGGTTCATTTTTTATAGATGTGTATTATGTAAGCACACACATATCAATAAAAAAAACAGCATTTAAAATCCAGTTAAGTCAATATAATCGTAGTTTTATAATGATACAAAAGATAATTAATTTTAATAAAAGGATTTCAAATCAATCTGTTAAAATCTATACTAAGGAACAAAACTCAATTAAATACTAATGTATAATACTTTTGTTCACTAATTTTGTAATTATATGACTTTTCAATCAGATACACTATCTGGCTCAATATATATATATATATATATATATATATTGAGCCATATATATATTGTTTTATTTCATGTTTTTAGATATTTGCAAATTACCTAAAGAATCTGGTGTATGCAAAGGTTTTTTTCCTAGAGTATATTTTAATTTTACTACTGGTCATTGTGAAGACTTTATTTATGGTGGGTGTGGTGGAAATAAGAACAATTTTATGAATCATAAAGTCTGTCACATTATATGTAACAGATACACATATGGTAAGTCAATGTTTCAATCATAATAATTAATGTATATAAATATAAATCCAATGCATAAATAGATCACTAATCAAAATTAAATTACAATTAATAATCGATAGTTTTCCTGCCAAGGCAAACTATTCAAGTGATATTATTGTGAAATGAGTTTCTTACTATATTACTGTGACTAGTTAGTTTCTGTAATTTCATATTATATATATTGTAACGATATATGCCTTACATTAATTTAAAATTAGAATAAAAAATTTTTTTAAGTTTGTAAATAAAAAAAAACTAAAAGCTAAAATTAAAGAATTGTTCAATGTACGTATATATATATTTGCACAGATGCAAAACTTTAAAAATTATTTTCTTTTTAAAAAAAAAAAATTGAACATACTTTTTTTTATAAAAAAAAGTACAAGATCTAAAGATAAAATATTTTTGTAAATGGAAATGATGTGTTTATTAATTATTGAAAAGCAAGCTATTCCTTGGGGATCTTATATAAAAAAAGTCAGATGAAATATAGGTAAGAGAACAAAAATAAATTAGATGTCCAATAGAAGCAGCAATAAAAGTTTAGACCATAATGAAAATTTGGAACAGGAAACAATTGTTCAGTGAATCCGGATGATTGGTATAAAAGGAAAAATATTGAAATTAAAAACAGTTCCGGCTTGATTTTGTGAGAAGAGGGATAAGACACACTTGTCACTCTCTATCACTTATTTCAAATGAAATGACTGTAATACCAGGATTGAACCAGCTAAGACCACTTTCAGATAGACCGGTCTTCAAATAAAGACTTTGTGGGAATTGACACCAGGAACCGGGAACTTTTCTACTGTAAGATATAAATGGAAAAATTTTATTACAAGTAATTAAAAATTTTAAAGATTTGACAAGTTAAACATAATTTTTTTTAAAATGAACTTTAAT
Organism: Epiperipatus broadwayi; assembly: GCA_028023455.1. Classification (NCBI taxonomy): domain Eukaryota; kingdom Metazoa; phylum Onychophora; class Udeonychophora; order Euonychophora; family Peripatidae; genus Epiperipatus; species Epiperipatus broadwayi. The sequence goes on along the minus strand of JAQFVV010006570.1, from coordinate 86,731 downwards.
CTGACTTTTCAAATCAATTATTAATGTTTAATTTTTATACATTAGAGTTTGATAAAAATCATTTCCATTTTTTTAAATTTTTATTAATATTTGTTGTATAAATTATTTAAATGCATTAAATTTAAATTGGGTCTAGATGCTTGCATAGATTCAATAACATTTAATTATGTTTTTTTTTTCATATTTGATTAGAATATATAGAAATTCAGTAAATAATGATACCTTATGGTGGGTATCTAAAATGTATTTATTTGCATGTCTTTTTAGTTATTGGTGTTAATGCAGCATCTTATGATGAATTCCATAGAGTTTTTTGTAAATTTCCCTCTGCAATTCCATCAATGACTTTATATTTTGATCATTTATGTTTATTTTGAAATGTTTTTAACCATGTAATCTATGTAGCTGATCTATACTCAATATTATAAAACAAACTTTTATAAAATTTAGCTGTAAGAAATTTTATAAATGTTAAAATTAAGTCAGGCATGAATGGCTATATAGATTTGTAAAGTTATATTAATTAATTAATAGAGGGTTAATCTTAGGTTATTTGTTTCATAGTTGGATTGTGTCAATGGATTGGATATATCAGTGTAATTAGTAAATGTAGTATAGGTCTACCATGTGCAGGATCTCCATTATATGCTGCACACCCCTTTTTGCCTATGGAAGGGGATAGTAAGATGGAAAATGCAGTCCCTTCCTATGGAGTTTTTTTCATTGTTCTTCTTGCCAGACAGATGTAGCATTCCTGTCTGGATGAGAGTCAATGTCTTCTCTAACCATGCTTTTCAGATGTACATTCCTGACAGTATAGTATTTGTGCTGTCATATTTCATGCTCCATTGAATATACCAATGTATCAGATGGATTGATGTCAGTTTGACTGCGAAACTTTTGGCTTAAAGTTAAATAAGGGATAGGATATTTTCTTTTCAAAAGCAATCGGTGTAGTTTATTCATTCTCAACACACTTTAAAAATATTATTAAATTCATCTGTGAGGATGGTTTAAAATTTTAAAATAATAATTTAATATAAAAGTTAATATCAAACATCTAAAATAATAAATGTTATTCCTCAAATTTTAAATATTATATTATTAAACTTCCTCAAAAAACAAAAACATTAAAAAAAAGAATTTACTTAGTGTTAGTAATTATGTTACACAAATTGATTATATATTACCGAAAATTTCAAAAAGACAAAACTTTGATTATTAATTACACACAAATATAATGATTAAAAAATGGTTGACTGTTTATTCCTTTCAACCAGCTAAATTTCTGCCCCCCTCCCTTCCAAGTTTCTTTTCTTCTACTTTTAACTATTACTTAGGCAAGTTAAATGGTTGGATTTTAAATAGGCCTTTTTTTAAAAAAAATATGATTTTTATTAATTATTACGTTTTATTCCTCGCATTTATTCCTACATATGCGCAATTTTTCTTACTGGCAGTACTTTTAAAACATAATTCAACCTATAACTTTATGTTAATACAAAAATATACTTATTTCAGAAAAATGTTACTGGCATGATTTATTTTTAATTCTCAGGGTACTCGGTTTATTAAACATTGCCCCATGTTGGGAACCAATTATAATGTTCTGGGAGTTAGTAAGTCTTACTGTATCTGCCATAGAGAGGCACCACTAGGCCATTTGAACCTAGAAAATTTATATAGTAGGCAGATATGTGCTGTTAAAGATCCAACTTTTATTTATTAAGACCATCAGTCCTTGCCACTAGCTCAGTGAGACAGAGATAATATATATAACTTTATTTAATTTATATCTTAAACATAAAAAAATAAAAGCCATTGCCAGTAATTAAAGCTCAAACAACATTTATTAATCCACATATATAATCATTTAAAATTTGAGGAATAACATTTATTATCTTAGATTTTAATATTAACTTTTGAATTTAAATTATTATTTTAAATTTTAAACCATCCGTACAGATGAATTTCATAATATTTTTTTAGAGTGTCGAGTATGAATAAACTACATAATTTGCATTTGAAAAGAAAATATTCTATCTCTTATTTAACCTTAAGCCAAAAGTTTGCAGTCAAAGTGACATCAATCCATCTGATACAGTGGTGTATTCAATGGAGCATGAAATAAAACAGCACAAATACTATACTGTCAGGAATGTACATCTGAACGGCATGGTTAGAGAAGACATTGACTCTCATCCAGAGAGGAATGCTACATATGTCTGGCAAAAAGAACAATAAAAAACTCCATAGGAAGGGACTGCATTTTCCATCTTACTATCCCCTTCCATAGGCAAAAAAGAGTGTGTGGCATATAATGGAGATCCTGCATGTGTTGGACCTCATACTACATTTACTAATTACACCTATATATCCAATCTATTGACCCAATCCAACTACAAAACAAATAACCTAAGATTAACCCTCCTTTAATTAATTAATAAAAGTTTGCAAGTCTATATAGCCATTCATGCCCGACTTAATTTTAACATTTATATAATTTTGCACAGATGAATTTTATAAAAGTTTGTTTTATAATGTTGAGTATAGATCGGCTACATAGATTACATGGTTAAAAACAATTCAAAATAAACATAAATGATCACAATATAAAGTCATTGATGGAATTGCAGAGGGAAATTTACAAGAAACCCAATGGCATTCATCATAAGATGCCACAGTGACACTAATAACTAAAAAGACATCCAAATAAATACATTTTAGATACTCACCATAAGGGATCATTATTTACCGAATGTCTACATATTCTAATCATATATGAAAACAAAAACATAATTAAACATTAGCGAATCTATGCAAGTGTCTATACCCAACTTAAATTTAATGCATTTAAATAATTTATGCAACAAATATTAATATAAAAAAATGGAAATGATTTTTAGCAAACTCAAATTTATAAAAATGAAACATTAATAATTGATTTGAAAAGTCAGATTAAAGTTCATTTAAAAAAATTATGTTTAGCTTGTCAAATCTTTAAAATTCTTAATTACTTGTAGTAAAATTTTTCCATTTATATATTATAGTAGAAGAGCTCCCGGTTCCTGGTGTCAATTCTTACATAGTCTTTATTTGAAGACTCATCTATCTGAAGGTGGCCATAGCTGGTTCAATCCTGGTATTACAGTCATTTCATTTGAAATAAGTGAGAGAGAGTGATAAGTGTGTCTTATCGCTCTTCTCACAAAATCAAGCGGGAACTGTTCTTAATTTCAATATTTTTCCTTTTATACCGATCATCCGGATTCACTGAACAATGGTTTCCTGTTCCAAATTTTCGTTATTGTCTGAGCTTTTATTGCTGCTTCTATTGGACATCTAGTTTATTTTTGTTCTCTTATCTATATTTTATCTGACTTTTTTGTATAAGATCCCCAAGGGCTAGATTGCTTTTCGAAAATTAATAAACACCTCATTTCCACTTACAAAAATATTTTATCTTTTATAAAAAAGTACATTCAAATATTTTTTTTTAAAAGAAAATAATTTTTAAAGCTTTGCATCTGTGCGAATATATATATACGTACATTGAACAATTCTTTAATTTTAGCTTTTAATTTTTTTTATTTACGAACTTAAAAAAAAATTTTATTCTAATTTTAAATTAATGTAATGGCATATACCATTACAAATATATATATATATATATATATATATATATATATATATATATATTGAGACAGATGTGGATCTGTCTCAAACTATAATTTGTTTTAAAAATATAGCAAATGATAGTTATCAATTAAATTCAAGTTTCCTACATTAGGTTCATTTTTATAGATGTGTATTATGTAGCACTCACATCTCAGTAAAAAAAAACAGCATTTAAAATCCAGTTAAGTCAATATAATCATAGTTTTAAAATGATACAAAAGATAATTAATTTTAATAAAAGGATTTTAAATCAATATGTTAAAATCTATACTAAGGAACAAAACTGAACGAAATACTAATGTATAATACTTTTGTTCACTAATTTTGTAATTAAAATTTTAGAAAAACAATTTCATTTAAGCTTTATCCCTGGTTTTCAAAATTTTAAATTTCAATTAATAATATTTTAAGAATTGTATAAATATGTGAGTTGCTTTAATTAAAGAATTCTGTAAATAGGAAAAATGAAAATAATTATTGGCTTGTTTAATTAATGAAATTTGTACACAAATGTAAATAAAATAATTACAGACTTATTTAACTAAATAAATTTATAAACAAGTGATCTTGTTAATTAAATTTCAGTAGTTAGCAAAATGGATAATATAATAAGAACAAAAGAATAATTTTAATGAAAGTTAATAATGTGAATTCTCTACTAACAGCTATGTAATCATTTCCATACTTTTATTATTTTACTTGTCAATTTTTAAATATTTTATAGCATTCTTTAATTAACCTTTTCATATTTCAAAGAATTCAGCAGCATTTGCAATTTCTAAAAATAAAATTTGCATTTTTTGCCATCTGCTGCACATTTTGCCAAGCCTTTTTTTATGGCTTTAAAATTCACATATATTTATTTTATCATATTTTCATTTAAAAAAAAATTTAAAGATGTCATGAAAATCAAATAGACAGTATTTCAAAGTAATTGAAACCATGAAATGATGACTATCATTGTATATTTGACATTAAAAAACATTGTAAGAGTACTTCAAGGAAATATTATGATGGTTGAAAAAATATGTCAGTAGTATAAAATCTTAATTTTATGAAAAGTTTATGATTATATTTGTATTGAAATTGTGTAATAATTATTAAAAATTAAAATTAAATATTATTACATATTTATTTTTTACAGAAAGTTGTTATTTTTAAATATAAAAACATATATTCCTCTGAATATTGTTACTATAGAGATTATGGTCACAGGAAGCTCAGCTGTATAGAAATGAGATCATTCAGCAGATTGTTATAATACATAATGATATAAAAATTAAAAAAAAAAAATTAAACTTTTAAAGCATAAATTGATAGATTTAGTAATAATTTAAAATAATTTGTTCAGATTTATAAAACAAACACCAAACAAAGAATATTTCATTTATTTTACAAATTGAATCAGCTCCACTTGAAATTGGCTGACATGATAGCATTTTGTTTTAATTATAATCTAATTTTATAAATAATTCCAAAAAATGAAATGAGATTTTTTAAAATTTATTTAATTTCTAAACAGAAATATCTCCTAAATGGGGTCAAATATATTATATACTGATAAATAATAATAGTTTAATGACAATATGAAGGTTGAAAGATTAAATCTAGTGAGAACAAAGAAATCTTAAATTTATTAGTTGAGGGCTGAAGAGTTATGAAACATTTCCTGAGGACAACTTTAATTTGATTTACATTTATATCATGTTTAACTTATGTCAATCTCTGCTCATTTTATGGTGTTTACCAATACAATTTTCAAAAATTATTGTGCCATCTTGAAATTTTACACATTTCTTACAAAGTTAACTTGTTAACACTGATCCGCATTAAGATTCATTGAAAGTTTTAAGAAGCAGCTGTGTTGTTCCATAAATTTAGATTATAGTATTAACAGTAGATTAAATGATAATAACCCATATTTTGTTAAAAACAGTGGAATTTTCCATTGTTCTTGTATTGATATTAAAATTGTAAAAAAATCTCACTAAGTCAGCATCTTACAGAGAATATCTGAGATCAAAACAATTCTCCATTATTTTTTGACAGAAGAAAACACTCAGATACTGTTCCCCTTACTGTGGTCTACTTCTCATGCAAATATTTTGAAGTATATGACTTTTGTTTGTTTATAAAATATTTTTGATTATTGTTAGTTACGAAATAGAAATACACATGCAAACTTTCAATTTATTTATTTATGTTTTATTTTTAGAAACAGAAGTTAATAAACTTAATCACAATACAATGAAAAAAATAACAGCATTTATTACATTATTATCTGCCAGAAATGACTTGGTATCAAAATCTTTATAATATTGTAATTTTGTAACAAAATATCAGATGTTAAAACTGACTTTAATAGAGTTATTATAAGTGTACCTTCATTCATTGTCATTAAAACAACTTAAGGAATTTGTTAAGTTTATAGAAAAAATATTAATGTAAATATATGTGTCACGTTTATGGTACATTCTTGTAATTACAGGTCAATTTTTAATCATTTTAAATGAACATATCAGATATTATAAATTATTATTTGTTTATAAAATAAAATGAAAAAAAAAATCAATGATATAAAACAAAAAAAAAATATATGAAGAGAAAAGTTGAACATTTTCTCACCAAGTGGGACAATAGAAAATATCTGAAAGTAAAAGTGTTAATTCTTTTTAAATAAATATAAATTAAAATATTAAGCTTTCTAATTTAATAAAAGCATATTAATTTATTACATTTTAATTTACGATTACACATTAAAGTAGATGAAAATCATATTATGTACTTCCATTTCAAACAACATTTCCTCTGAGTAGCATTCTAATGAAAAATAATTTAAAGTCTTATCTTTTTTTAAAACAAATCGTTGCAATTTTTATGGTTAATGTATGTTATTTAGTCACCTATCTAATGATAAACAAATATAATATTTTAAATAATACTTGTAATTTTATATACCATAACGTAATAGTTGGTTCACAAAACCCAAAAGTTATTCTGTTATGTAGCTATCCAAAATAAAAACTATGTATATATTCAAACATAACAGTTCTAAATTCTAAGAAAGAAAGATTCAGTCAAATTATTTTGAAGATAAAAAATTCTACTGAAGCATTTATTCTAAAATTGGGAAGTTGGGTATTATTCCTGCAACCTAGGAAAGATAGGTGACTTTTCACATACGTGATAAAAGTGTAATTTTGTGAACGTGAAATAAACCCGCATTTTTTTCTTGTAAAAACATGTTTTGAATGTGTTTTAAAACATGTCAACCAAACCTATTATATACATGCATTTTTGCAGATTTTTTCCAGGTTTTAACCCATGTCAACTAAACCTATTATATACATGCATTTTTGAAGATTTTTGCATTTTCTGATTTCAAAAGTTCATTGTTTACATTTTGAAATTACTTGTTTGTTATTGTGAATTTGTTTTATCATTTTTAATTTCAACATCATTATTTACCTAGAAGAATTCATGTGGCATCGTCGATTACACAGATGTGATGACACTTTTTTCCCATACTAAATGATATCCAGAATGTTTTTCCTCCTGTCTAATAACCATCTGATCAAAATGCTAAAATTAACACTTATTTTTTATTAAATAACTGAATTACAACATCGACTTTGTATTTGTCTTTTATCTGCTAAAAGTGCTGAAATTTACAGTTATTTTTATTTAATAATTAAATTAATATGTTAACTTTGTTAATATTGTTGTTGTTTCCTTTAATCTGTTCAAAGTGTTGCAACTTATAATTATTTCTCCAGTCTAAAAACCATCTGATCAAAGTGCTGCAATTTAAACTCATTTTTCTAATTACTAATGGAATTAATAAGTTAACTTTATTATTAGTGCCATTGTTTTTGTTTTTTTTTTGCTATTTACTCAAAGTGCTGCAATTTCCAGTTAGTTTTTTAGTCTAAAAGCAATCTAATTAAAGTGCTGCAATTTGCAATTACATTTCTATTTAACAATTGAATTATTATGTTAACTTTGTTATTACTGCTGTTGGTTCTTTTTGATCTGCTCAAAGTGCTGCAATTTATATGTATTTCTCCAGTCTAAAAACCATATGATCAAAGGGCTGTAATTTACACTCATTTTTTAATTACTAAAGGAATTAATACATTGACTTTATATTTACTGCTGTTGTTTCTTTGTTATTTGTGCAAAATGCTGCAACTTACAATTATTTCTCCAGTCTAAAAACCATCTGATCATAGTGCTGTAATTTACAGCTCTTATTCTATTTTTCTAATTCAATTAATATGTTGACTTTTGTGCTTAAAGAGTGACAATTTACAGGGTTTTTTTCTTTACTAATTGAATAAATATGTTGACTTTGCTATTATTGGTGTTTCCTTTTTCCATTTTAAAAAAAAAGCCATTTGTTTATTCCAAAAGTTAGATTGCTTGGCAAAATTCCATTTACAGCATGTACTGCACAATCACATGCTCTGCAATCATTTTGGAAGAGGAGGAAGGGTGGAGAGGGACTTTGCATTCACCATTTTGTATACAAGAATTCCATTGTAAATTGAAAATTTCAATTACACCAGACATTCTATTTCTGACAGTAAGTAGTCTCTGTGTGTATGTTTAATGTTTTGTGATGTGATTTTAAAAACTATTTGTACAAAGTTTTCTATTTTTTTTGTTATTTAAAGTCAATCAATTGAATTTAGCATATGTGAAAGGATCTGCATAAGTGTATATTTCATTGAATATTTTTTTTTTACTTTAGAAAGATATATTTGTGTTGGGTTAATCGAATTGCTTCATTTCTAGACATTTTTGGGAATTGATCAATAAAAACTGTGAAAATTTGGTTCTTTGCATCCATCTACATTGTACAAATACATGCATATCTCCTATAATATATATTTTTGTGTATTTTTTAAACTATTGGGTATTATTTCTGCAACCAAGGAAAGAACTTTTCACATTTTTTTAATTCCTGCCACCAAGGAAAAAAGAAGAACTTTTCACATTCATATCAAAGCATTGCTGACTTTGTAATATTTGCCATTACCAAAATAACACCATTAAAATGTTAGCACAGTATTGTAACAAGGGTGAAAAGTCCTGCTATTTTTCCTTGGTTGTAGGAATAATACCCAAGTACCTAAGTCCTGCTATTTTTCCTTGGTTGTAGGAATAATACGCAAGTACCTAAAATTGTAACAAATGTTTTAAATAACAAATGACTCCTTAGGTTAAATTTCAGGAATGTCAATTTAAATCGATTGCAGTAAAATAAAAATTTAAAGCCTAAAAATATAAAGCTGGTAAAAAAACTGTTTAAGTAATCATTTGGCATTACTCTTGAAATATAACTTTTAATGTCATTTTCTAAAGGGATAATTTGATCTAGCTTTATATTTGTAAAGTATATTTTCATTTTACTTCGCGAATTTTTATTTTTTTTACTCATCAAATTTAAATTAATTGTGTTTGTATTCTTTAAAGTATTTATCATGGTAGTTGTATAAAAGTTTGAAGTATGTATTTTTAAACTCATGAATTATCTACACAAACACTTGCTTGTGAGGAGAAGAGATTTGAGCAGCGTATATCGATAGTAATTAATGTTTAGTTTGGGATTTTGTAAACCAAATATTTGACTAGACTGACACAATGTTAGTGTTAATATATATATACCTTTCATTTCTCTCATCTTAACTCCATCATATTAACACAGAAACACAGACCATCCACTGTCATTCATTAAACAGTAAAATTTTCGTGTCTATGTTGACAGATCAGTGTCTTTTTATCTATCATCTAACTTTCATAAAATATAAGGACTGCTTTCTGTTCTACACCTTATAGAAGCATGAATAAGTATTACACTGTACACACACACACACACACATATATATATATATACACTTATACACATTACTTTGTTTATATATGCACACATTTTTTTTTACTTTTATCAATATATAACAAATCTTCATCATATTGTAATCATCCATCAACACATATTTATAATATATATTATAAATTAATATTTTTTAAGATATAATTGATTAAATATTCAAAAATGTGTAAATATGTGTTATATTCTCCTACTAGTAAATTATTATCAAATGTTTATAGACAATAATCAATTAAAATAGTAAACGTTCCCAACATTCCATATTAATCATTAAATATATTAAATATTAATTACATATATTTTTCACGGCGTCACGTATTATCTTTCATGTAGGATAATTAAATTTAAGGCGTAATTTATTTCTATTCTGCTTCTATGTTTTAAAATTACATTAGTAGTTTAAACACGAAATACATTGTCTACGAACGTGTGTGAATGAGAATAAATTGATTCGCACATTAAAATCAAAATGAGGAGTTAGAATGACTTTAGGTCAACATGGGTGTGACAAGATCTCGGTCTCCGGGTGGTTTTTGAACGTTTTCCATCATCAGATTTTCAATTGGATCGACGATTGAAGAGTTGGAGTGTGGAGTGAATTGAAGTCTGTCCATTAAAGTATGAAGAGTGGCTATCTTAATATATATCTGAGCATTTATTGCATATTTATATAGAGATGATAATATGGATCAACAGATGATTGCTGGTTCAGCATGAACTACTTATATTGGTGATTATTTATCGTTTCGACATATATGTGTTCAAGTGTATCAGTAATATGAGATAGAGTGATGAATGGTGGGTTGTGTGAAAGTCTGTGCTCATATACCCTAGATATTATAAATAAATGAGTTGAATTATTGTTCTGGTGTAGAGTTCAGATATTTAAATGATTGATTTATCCGATGCGAATATTAAATCCTAAGTACGCATAAAACGACAGAAACTGATTAAATTTTCACATTGGACACCAGTTTATGATTTTATATATTTCTACAGCAAAAGACATGAATTAGAAATTCATGAATATAAATATAAATAGAAATAGAAATTCTTTTTTGAATGCTAGGAATATTTACGGTTTAGTATTTTTATTGATTCATCATTATCATCAAACATTATCAATCAACTGCAGGATGAAGGTCTCTCCAAGTTCAATCCATTTTTCTTTACCTTTAGCTTCTCTTCTCCACATCACCCCTGCACACTTTCTTATTTCATCAATCCATCTCACATGTGGTCTCTTTCTGGGTCTTTTATAATCTCTTGAAATCCAGTTCAAAATTTCAATTGTCCAGCTATTATCATCTCTTCTAGCAATATGTCCAGCCCAACTCCACTTCAGTCTTTTAATTTTTTCAATGACTTCAGTAACATCTGTTTGTTCTCTTACCCATACATTGCATTTTTGATCTATTCTTGTTACTCCCAACATGCATCTCTCCATACTTTTTTGAGTGGTCTGAAGTCTCTGTATTGCTCTTCTATTAAGAGTCCAAGTCTCAGATTCATAAGTAAGAACTGGCAAAACACATTTATTAAAAACCTTCCTTTTCAAACACATAGACATATTTCCTTTTAGTATCAAGTTATTTCTACCAAAACCACTCCAACCAAGTTTAATTCTATGATTAATTTCATCCACTGTGTTTCCATCTGTATTAATAATATGACCAAGGTATTTGTAACTGTTAACTTCTTCTAACTCATCATAATCAATCTTTATTTTCATATTTTGAGAAAATCTATTAAACATTACTTTAGTCTTTTTAACATTTTTCTTTAGTCCTACATTCGTACTTTCATCTGGTAACTCCTGCAACATCTCCTGTAGCTCTAAAGCATTATTTGCAAAAACAACTACATTTACCTGCAAAATATAAATGTCTTAAATAATCTCCATTTACTTTCACTCTTTTAACTTCCCATTTTAATCCACAAAATACTTCTTGCAGCACTGCTGTAAAAAGTTTTGGAGATATGGAGTCACCCTGTCTTACAACCTTTTCAATGTTGATTTCCATACTATTATTATGTAATTTAATTGTTGCTGTTGCATTTTTATAGCTATTCTTTAAAATATTCCTGGTTCTACATCTTGATGGTCCAATGCTTTAATCACTGAAAAAATGTTTATAGAATCAAGTGCCTTTTCATAATCTACAAATCCTAAGCATAATGGCAACTCATATTCATTTGTCCTTTTTATAACTTCTCTCAATACCTGGATATGATCTACTATACTAAAACCATTTTTAAATCCAGTGTATTCTCTTGGTTGGCAGACATCCAGTGTTTTTTGTAGATGAGTTGTAATTATCTTAGTAAAAATATTGTATAAAACTGATAAAAGACTGATAGGTCTGTAATTTCTAATATCTTCTTTATCACCTTTTTTAAATATTAATATTAATACTGCATTCTTCCTATCATCTGGTACATCTATATTATTTAGACATTTGATATATAACCTTGCTAAAAAAAATTCTATTTCTTCACCTGCTTCTTTTAATATATCAATTATAATTCCATCATTACCTGGAGCCTTCCTTTTCTTCATAAATTTAATTGCATGTCTCACTTCCTCATTCAAAATTCTATCTATTAATATTTGATGGTAATTTTTTGACTTGAAAAATATAATTGATATTTACAAATATTTCTATCACAAATAACAAACCTGTAAAACTACATTCATTGGGTGAAATAAAGATTTGAAAGACCTAAATATGTAAAAGAAAACAATATTTATATGTTTTAATTTATAGTGGTTTGATTTTAACTATTGGAATTTTTAGCAGATTTTATAGATTATAGTGCATTCAACCCACACTTTTTTAATAGACATGTTTTATATTAGATCCTCAGAATATTCAAATTATTTATTATTTTTCACTATTTATGTTTTATAATAAATCAAATAAATTTTATATGCATTAAATGTAGTTTTGATTGGCTTCTAATATTTATCAAAAGCATTAAACAAAAATTATATATATATATAATAACGGAATCGATTATATTTAAAGTCTAAATTGGGCTTGTTAAATATAACGGGATGATTAAATTCCCTAGAAAGAGGATATGCATTTCACTACAATCGGACTTTGGGTCTTCAGGTAGAATGCTAGAAATGAATCAATGAAATACTAAGTCCATGATTACATCCATCTTTATTATGCTAGATCAATAATTTTTAAATAAATTTTGATATAATTTAGACTAGTTTATCTATCTCTCATTCCTCTTTCAGTCACCATTATGCCACAATATTCAAACTCATGGAGAATTTGCAATTAGTTCTTTTCAGGGATGATTTCAAAATAAGTCATAATACTATTGAAGATCTTTTACAAAGTATATTAATCCATTGGTATAATGATGATTTATTTATCCTTAATTGATAAACTGTTAATAACATCCAATGATTTAATTGATATAATATAAAGTAAATATACTTCGAATATTGATGTTCTTATTCTCCATTTTTCTATTATCATTAGACGTTCTTTACAACAAATATTTCAATTTAGCATGTCAGTTGGTTTCGAAACCTTTATGATATAACGTTGTTTTTTTACTCACTTTGAAATATTCTTTATATATATATAATTATTTTAAATATATATATATAGGTGGAATAACGAAGTTTTAAAATAACATAGTTTCTAAAAAACTCAAATAGATGTTCTTTTCTTTTATATTGCTATTCTTTCTTTAGATTTAATAGAAAATTAAAATATTTTTCCTTGTAATCTTTTAATCCATAGGTCTTAATTTGGAACAGTTAATATTTTATTCCAATGTTGAATAGAAATATTTTTATAAAAGAAAAAAAATATTTATAGAAAAATCATTTTCTTTTCTTCTCTTTAATATCTAAAGACAGAATGAATCTCCTTGTGTTTTGTTACAATTTCATGCTTAATTCAAATATTAATTATTATCAATAGATATTAAGATCTAATAATAAAAAAATATATAAAATTATTTATTTCTCAACTTCAAATCTGGAAATTACTCAAAAGCTTGACATTAAGGTATATATTATTTAAAGTTCACACACACACACACATGTATATATATGTTAAAAGGAAGATTTGCACGGGTTAAATATATAAAATACATATTTTGCGGGTTCATCCGTGTTAAAAACTTTTAATATTAATATACTGACGTTTCGACTTGGTCAATAGACTTTATATTTATAAATAGTTTCATTAAAGATAAAAGTATTTTAAAGTATTTCTATATGAAGTTAATATTAAGTTAATAATAACTATATATAGTTATTATTATATTTCCCCTTCCCTTGGAGAATTAAAATTTTAATTTAAGTTAAAATTTTAAACACTTACAAATATTTTAGTACGTTCTTATAATTTAATTAAATTTATGATTGGATTTTATGAAGGGTTGAATAATTTTTTTAACTGTTATATCTTCCTTACACTTGGGCTATATTATTCTTTTGATAATGATCAAAAATTAAGGACTTCGATGGTTAACATTTTAAAAATAAATAAATAAATAAAATAATGTGTTTCCTTCTTGGATAACACAAATATATTTACTAGCCTTATTCCTGCTTCTTTAAGACTTATGGATGTAAAAAGCACTAAATAAATATTACAGTATCCATTTATTAATATGAATTACCTCTATTGTTTTTATTTATTTCAAGTCATTAAAGAATACCCTCAAAATGTTCTTAAGTATATATTTTTTTTTACATTGATCACTATTTTTTTTACATCCGTATGGTTTACATTTCCCATAACTTATTTTGATGTTCACCTTATTTCGTTATATAATATTATAAACAGCCAAAATAAGGTTTTAAAAATTGTGAATGATACGTACCATGAATCTCTCTTTCTTGGTTAATCCAAAATGCATTTGGACCTGCCTTTTTAACGTTAGTATAAGGTCCTTCATATGTGTTGTAGAATTTATGATATTTATTCTCTAATGGATTACTGGGATGGAAAGTCTTTAACAAAACTTTATCTCCAACTTTAAATTCATAAATACATTTTTTTATTCCGATTTCTATTACTTGCCATTTTAATAAGTTGTTTATGAGCTTGTAAAATATCATTTTCTCCATTTATTTTGGGTTCATAAATTATAGGTTTATATATTTTTAAATAATATAGGTATAATTTGATGAAAGTGTAGTCAGATGGTTGAGAATCCAGTAGATTCATTTAAGCTCCAATTGATATAATCTATTACATGTTTTGTCTGCTTTACCCAATCCTTATGCTTTTCTTTTAAATAGGTCCTAAACAAACATCCAAGCTTCCACATAATACGTTCACATGGATTTGATTGTGGATTCCTAATAGAGATTAGCACATGTTTTATTTTTGATATAACTACCCATTTCTTCCATTCCTTAGATAGAAAAGGAGTACCATGATCAGTTAGTATAGTTTTAGGCTTTCCTATCATTGGAAATTGGAAGGTACTCAAAACTTTGATCATATGTTTAGTATTGGCTTGAGGTATCAGGTAAGCAGCAACATATTTAGAAAAGAGATCATAAGGGACTAATAAATATTTTTGTTTGTTAAATGGAGGCAAAGGCCCATAATAGTCAATTGCTAAGATCTCATTTGATCTTTTTGGAATGATAGATTTAATTGAGTTAGTATAATTTTGGTTTACTGACTTAGCTCTTAAACAAATTAGACAATCTTCGAGTGATCTCAAGATGTCTTTATACATTTTTGGCCAGTAAAACCAATTCTTAAGGTTATGTTCTGTCTTGTGAGCACCATAATGCCCATATAAATAATGTACATATTTTATGAGTGGGTCACATAAAGACTTTGGTATTATTATCCGCCACTCATCAACATTATCATTCATATTATATAATAAGTCCTGTTGTTCTAATTTAAAATGATTAAGATCTTTAGGTACATTCCAAACTTCCTCCCCTAATAAAACTTTCATAATTGGGTTTAATTCTGCATCATTAAATTGTATCTCAGGTAGATTTTCCAACTCATTCTCTACATTACTATTAGCCATCACTGAACAACATGGATTTCGACTAAGCATGTCAGCCACAATATTCTTGGATCTCTTGCAATAATGCACTGTGTAATTAAATTCCTGTAACAGTAAACTCCATCTAACTAGACGACTATAAGTCAGATAACTCTGATTCAGGAATTCAAGGCTTTTGTAATCAGTGATCACTATCAACTCCGATCCAAGTAGCATTTGTCAAAATTTCTGGAAAGCCCTGGCAATTGCCAGTGCTTCCTTCTCTGTAACTGTATAATTTGTTTCTGGACCTTTCAAGAGCTGGATAATAAAGTAGAGGACACCTGGTTGGCAATCCTCTTGGATTTGAGGCAGTGTTACCCTAATCCAAAACCACTACTATATGTTTGAACGATGAATGGTTTATTAAAATCAGAAAATGCTAACATGGTTAACTTTAAAAACCCTGTTTTAATATTCTCAAATGCACGGTCTTGTTCTTCAGTCCATTTCCAATGTTCATCTTTTCTAATCAATTTTAATAATGGTTCCATGTGGTCTGAGAACTTTTGGTAGAAACGGTTGTAAAAATTACATAGGCCTAAAAATGATCTATTTTTTTTTTTCGATTAGATGGATTAGGAAAGTTCTAAATGGCAGAGATCCTCTCTGGATGAGGTCTTATCCCATTGCAATCAACAATATGACCTAAGAAGACTACTTGCTTGGAAACTAAAGTACTCTTCTTGAAGTTAATTTTTATTCCTTTCAGAAAACACTCTTTAAAAAATATGGATAAATGTTGAAAATGTTCTTCAATTGTGGTAGATGCAATAAGTACATCATCCACATAAATAATTACGATTTGTTTTACCTCAGGAGATAAAGTCTTATCCAGACACCTAATTAGACCAGCACCACTATTTATTAATCCAAAGGGCATTCTATGTAAAACCCTCATAACGGAAAGCAGTGTATTGACGATCTTCTGGATGAAGTTCAATCTGCCAATAGCTGGAGGTTAAATCAAAAGTAGAAAATACCTTCTTATTTCCAAATCTCACGAATAATTCGTGTATGGGTGGTGGTATATTTCTGTCTGGGACAGTAATTTTGTTTAGTTGTCTAGCATCTAAACAAAATCTCATTGATCCATCTTTCTTTTTCACAGTTACTACTGGATTACAGTAAGGTGAAGAACATTTGGAAATGATTTTCCAATCCAGCATTTTATTAATTTGCTTAGATATATCTTCCAGATATTGGTATGAAATAGGATACGATTTGGATTGAAATGGTTGATCATGAATTAATCTAATTCTCTGCTGGAATACCTTTATCAATCCTGATATGTCTGAGAAAATAGAATTAAATTCTTTTATAATAAATCGTAATTTTAATATATCATCACTTCCAAGCAAATTGGATTCTGCAAGTTTTCTCTCTAATAGTGCTTCTGGAATGCTAGATGTTATACAGTCAACTTCAATTAGATCATATCTTGGAAGCAATGTCATCTCCAAGACCTCATTATTTATTTTAACTGTCTTAATACAGAAATCAATTACACAAGTGTTCAAATGTAAGAAGTCTGCCCTAAAATAAGATTATGAATTAAAACATTCAATATTAAAAATACATGATAGAGAGTTGTTTGGCTAATTTTAATCTCAACCCAAATTTGTTTTTGGATTAATTTAGCTTTTCTGCTGTTAGCCATGGTAACCTGCATAGATTTCAGTGGTAAGGTTTTAATGTTAGGGTTTATTGCTAATATCTCTTAGTAAAATTTCTCTGATATCACAGAAATTTGGCTACCAGAATCAACTAATGCCTTAACCATCAAGCTCTCAAATGAAACCTTTATCACAGGGCAACTTTGTAAAACAAAATTTGGTGTTTTATCTTCCCATGAACACATCATGTTAGTGATTTCTCATGTAAATGTTTGATTCAAGTTCCTCATTGGGTATTTGGTTTCTTGAGGTGAGGAACATTTCTTCAAGTACCCTTTTAGTTTGTTTTATGTGAAAGTGTGGGTATATTTTTACTACATCCCAGTTTTGGGGATTTTCTTGAATTATTATATGAATTTATTTTTATTTAATTTAAATTATCACGACTTATTTTGGGAGAGTGGTCTAAGATATATTCCTTTGAGATGTTTTACCTTCCAATGATTAGTATCTTTATTATTTTTTCTTCTATGATAAAATATGGTATTGATTGAAGTTTCCTCTTTTTTTATCAGGTAATCTAATTGTTAAATAAGTTTGATTCATATCAATACTATTTAGAAGTTCTGCTACTTGTTCTATACTTGTTATATTAGTACACAATAATGACTGTTCTATGTTAAGTGTTAAATTTCTTTTTATTATCCTAATCATTTCACCTTCACTTAAATGATAGGTATTAAGTGTTCTTAATTTAGTTACCTGATGATGAAAGAATTTTGTCAAGGTTTCTCCAGGTATCTGCTTATATTTATCTTGGAATATTTGATATAACAAAAGCCTCTTGTCTATCACTATTACAAAAATTTTTAATCAACAATGCTTGGTATTCCATATAAGTAGATGGAGTTGGTGATAAAGACTCCCACCACATTAATGCATCTCCTTGTAAGTGACTATATGCAATGATCACTTTTTCTCCTGATAAATTTCGGTTAACTGAAAAATAAAGATTAAGGCTTCTAATATGTTCTATAGGAGCTTCATTGTGAGATCCCTTAAATATTTTTAACCTAACAAATTGATTAATTATATTACATGGAATATAATGATTATATAACTTTTGCTTTTCTAAAACATTCAATTGAGAGTTTGACGTTTGATATTCATGATTAACCCTACAAGTATTTAAATTTAACTCCTCTAATTCAAAACTACTAGAATAATTTTCAACTTCAGGCATTGTATGATATTGAAAATTTGATCTATCATAGGAATCAATTACTTGTTGTGGATATTTTTGAATAACCTCCAAATGATTTTCACCAAGATTTTGTTATTGATTACTACTATGAGTATTTACATTATTTTCAACCTGATGCATTTCTATAGTTAGTGTTTTTTTACATATTTGTATTTTAATAATTAAAAATCTACTATCAGTTGATTCTTTTATTTTATTAACTTTATTCCAAGTTTCAGTAGTATCTTCCCTTAATTTTTCTAATATATTTTTATCTTTATTTGTATTAATTTCTATTAAAGTTATTTTATTCTCCAAAGTTTTAAGTTGATGATCAATAGTCTCTAGTACATTATTTTGGGACTCTGTCTCATTATTTTTCTTAGTAGATAGTTGATCTATCCTTGTGTGTATCCTTTGTCTATCTTCTTGGATTTCATTCCGTATTTTATTTTGTTCTTCCTTTACTTCATCTCTACAAATTCCTTGATTTTTATACATTTCATCACATTTAACATTTAATCTACCTATGATGTCATTTTGAAATTCACAAAATTGCTGTTGACATTTTGAATTATTTTCATCAATTTCATTCTTTAACTCATTTAATGCATGTTTAATTTGTATATTATCTTTTTGAACATTATCCACATTCAAATTTAGTTGTTCCATTTTGGTAGATAATTTATTTTCAATTCCTGTAATTTCATCCTTCAAATCCTCTTTTAAACTGTCTATTTTTTATTCATAATATTTATTAAACTAGCATTATTATCATCTAATTTTTTATTGTTATCATCTAATTTTTTATTTTTATCATCTAATTTTTTATTATTATCATCTAATTTCTTATTCATAATATTTATTAAATTAGTATTATTATCATCTAATTTCTTATTCATAATATTTATTAAATTAGTATTATTATCATCTAATTTCTTATTCATAATATTTATTAAATTAGTATTATTATCATCTAATTTTTTATTCATATCATTCATAAATATTTGTAACATTTGCATTAAAGCTGTGCTATTGTCTATAGTCTTTGTTGTATCAACATTAAATGGTTGATTTATCCCAATTGTAGTTGATTGATTTAAATCTTCATCAACTATATTTTGCATTATGAGATAACACTTGATCTGAATTCTGTGTTTGTTGACGGTATTCAATTATGGTTGTAGAACCCCCAGGTACTTGGACTAATGATGATTGTTCTATAATATTATCAACATCATCAGTTATTTCATTTTGTATATCATCTTGTATTTGATTAGAATATTCAGTACCTTGTTAGAAAACATTTTTCCACTTCTAAGCATTATAAATTTTAACTTAATTTAAATATTACCCTAGTTTATATATTTTTATAACCAAAATATTATATTGGAAAGTTCTTTACCACTTCATGCTACTTATATATACTTATGATGTTCTAATGATATATGTGTATTTTTTTAAACGCCTATGTCTATATAAAAACTTTATCCCATTTAACTCTTATTTAAAACACAATTTAATAATTAGTTATTTAAATATTGATCTCTTTAAATCATATTATATATATTATCATTTTTTTAATATTATTTTAATCTTGCAATCATAAACGCCATATGAATCTTCATAACTACATACTTGTTACTAAGAATCATCAATTAATCTATCCATGACTTTCTCACTATACGTAATAATATAGAATCATTGATTCAAAGCCCTAATTAATACATCAAATATAATGAGATGAAATCATAGATTCAATGCCTAGAAATCATTGATTCAAGGCCTAGTTGTTATGCTAAATATGTAACAGTATGTAGTTTATACCTGGTGAACTTAAATGTTCAATGCCCAAAATGTTGCATGACAAATATAATGGAATCGATTATATTTAAAGTCTAAATTGGGCTTGTTAAAATAACAGGATGTTTAAATTCCCTAAAAAGAGGATATGCATTTCAGTACAATCGGACTTTGGGTCTTCAGGTAGAATGCTAGAAATTAATCGATGAAATACTAAGTCCATGATTACATCAATCTTTATTATGCTAGCTCAATAATTTTTAAATAAATTTTGATATAATTTAGACTAGTTTATCTATCTCTCATTTCTCTTTTAGTCACTATTATGCCATGATATTCAAACTCATGGAGAATTTTCAGTTAGCTCTTTTCAGGGATGATTTCAAAATAAGTCATAATACTATTGAAGATCTTTTACGAAGTATATTAATCCATTGGTATAATGATGATTTATTTATCCTTAATTGATAAACTGTTAATAATATCCAATGATTTGATTGATATAATATAAAGTAAATATCCTTCGAATATTGATGTTCTTATTCTCCATTTTTCTATTATCATTAGACGTTCTTTACAACAAATATTTCACTTTAGCATGTCAGTTGGTTTCGAAACCTTTATGATATAACGTTGTTTTTTTTACTCATTCCACATTGAAATATTCTTTATATATATAATTATTTTAAATATATATATAGGTGTAATAACGAAGTTTTAAAATAATGTAGTTTCCAAAAAACTCAAACAGTTGTTCTTTTCTTTTATATTGCTATTCTTTCTTTAGATTTAATAGAAAATTAAAATATTTTTCCTTGTAATCTTTTAATCCAAAGGTCTTAATTTGGAACACTTACTATTTTATTCCAATGTTGAATAGAAATATTTTTATAAAAGAAAAAAAAATATTTATAGAGAAATCATTTTTTTTTCTTCTCTTTAATAACTAAAGACAGAATGAATCTCCTTGTGTTTTGTTACAATTTCATGCTTAATTCAAATATTAATTATTATCAATAGATATTAAGATCTAATAATAAAAAATATATATAAAATTATTTATTTCTCAACTTCAAATCTGGCAATTACTCAAAAGTTTGACATTAAGGTATATATTATTTAAAGTTCACATGTTTTATATATATATATATATTATTATATATTTTTTTATATATATATATATATATTATATATATATATATATATATAGACAAATAGGCTTTATATTTATAAATAGTTTTATTAAAGATAAAAGTATTTTAAAGTATTCCTATATGAAGTTAGTATTAAGTTAATAATAACTATATATAGTTATTATTATAATATATATATATATATATATATATAATGAACTTGCATATCTTTTGTAATAGCTTCAATCTATTGATTTGCCCCAATTTCATTGATATTTCTATTGTATATTTTTTATTCCTTACACCCTTTTTCGGCTATTGTTTATTAAAACATTGAAATATTTTACATACTATTATATTTCTTATCTTATTAAAAAAAGATTTAAAATACTTTTTGATTTCATCTGTTTTAATTTAGTCAGAGTAATCCATGTTCCATTTTAATAACATTTGCAGTTATTTGGATTGTAAGAATGAAATATTTGTTATCTTATAATTATTGCTACACAAATGTAATGACAATATTGAATTGTAACAGTGGGAATATATTTTATAAATAACTAAAATAAACCACAGTGGTATTTTTAGTTAACTTATTATCCTTTTCTAAGTGAAACCAAATTACATTTGTAGTTGGTCAGATTGTAAAAAATGTAAGAATGTACCTAAAGCTGACACACACATATATATAATAAAATGTCCATTATATAATAATTATTGTTATAAAATTGTAATGAAAATATTGAATTGTAAAGATTATGATATATTTTATAAATAATAAACCATAGAAGTACTTTCAGTTTATTTCTTAACCTTTTTCAACTGAAACGGTTTTAGTTAAACATAGTATGGATTATTATAATTATTTATAAAATATACTATCATCTTTACAATATATTATTAAAATTTTATTATATATATATTATTTCTTGGGAAAAACGTTTTTATTTTTTTTTTCATTTTTGTAGATAAAGAAGACAATGACAAACCAAAGCACTAAATCATTACAAATTGTACTCATAAATTACATTTATTATATAAAAGAAAAATAACTTATTAAGATGTAATTTATGTTATATTATATGTGTATTTGTTTGTTTCTGAAATAAACATGATTAAAATTTTTTTAACTGTTTATTTAAATAAAATTTTCAACAATGCACAGAATGTATATATATACAGGGTGGCCCCAAAGTAGGTTTACAGTTATTAAATTACCTTTTATATGGTTGAAGTTACTTGGTTAGTAATACCAATATAAAACATTCCTCAGAGTATAAATCTAACTTGCATAAACAGCTTTTTCCTTACTGATTGTAATTTATTTTAGAGGACGATGCAGATCATCGTCTGCAGTTCTGCGAAATGATGTGTAATCAATTTATTGGAGAAGAACGTGACTCTTTGGATAAAATTATTTGGTCAGATGAGGCTTGCTTTAAATTATCTGGTCATGTGAACAGGCATAACTGTGTGCACTGGGTTGATGAAAATTCCCATTTGACCATAGTGACTGAACTAAACCAGCCTGGTATTACAGTTTGGGGTGCATTATCAAGTGAAGGTGTTGTTGGGCCCATTTTTTTTAATAGAACTGTAAATGGAGAGAACTACCTGGACATGCTTCATGAAATAGTAGTGCCACAACTAAAAACTAAACCTAACTTTGATGAACTTTTCTTTTAATAGGATGGAGCATCACCACATTATGCGTCTACAGTAAGAAACTACCTTAACCAAGTTTTTCCATAGCATTGGTTTGGAAGAAGGGGCAGGATCGAATGGCCACCACATTCACCTGACCTGACACCTATGGATTTTTTTTGGGGTGTTGTTAAGAACAAGGTTTATGAGAAGAAACCCAAAACAATAAATGGTTTAAAAGATTACATTCATCTCGCATTCACAGAAATTGATGAAAAGTGGAAATTATGCCGCACTGTGTGTCAGAGTGTCCTGGAGAGATTTGAAGAATGTTGCAATGTTGAAGGAAGATATTTTGAGCATCTGAGAGATTAAATTGTTTATGTTTATGTTAACAGGTATAATGAATTTCCCGCTGTTCTAGTGTCGAATTTTCAAATAAATAGTCTACATGATAACTGTAAGCCTACTTTTGGGCCACCCTGTATATATTTAAGCATTAAATAACCCCAAATGGTTAAGTAATGTAGTACTGCTCTCTGTGAACTAATATTTAAAATACATTAGAGTTCGTATTTCAAAATAGCCAGATCAAAATGATACCTGGCTATTTTGAAATATAAATTCTAATGTATTTTATATATTAGTTCACAGAGGGAAGTACTGGATTTCTTAACCATGTGGGGTTATTTAATGCTTAAATATTTGTATATTTATTTCAGTATAGCGTTATGCACTGGGATTATTTTATATATATCTTCTGTTGAAAAATTTTATAATCCTGCATGTATCAATACAGGATTAAAATATCAATATATGCAGTAAGATTATATTTCTGTTAAATCTATTGTCATATTAGCACTTTAAAAATCAGTTGATACCACATTAAACATATCAATATAATTTATATTTAAATAAGGTGTGTTTCAATGTTTTTTTTTTTAAATTAAATCCTATTTCTTGAAAGATTCTTTAAAAATATCTGTAGATAGGAACATGTGAGATTGTTTTTATTTTTTGATATTGCTACATATTTATGTGGAATTTAAATAAGAATTTACTTTTACTAAATATTTAATTAAAAATATGGGTATTTAAAAACTAGCTAAATTAAAAAACTCTGTTCTATCTATTGACATTAAGTCAATCAATAAATAAAAGCCTAACTAAATTACAATCAACATTAACTTTAAACTTTTATACCAATTTTAATGTTGTGGTGATGTTTATAGAAAAAGATCTTGCTATAGTATATTTGATGGAATGTGCAGTTTTCAGGTTCTTACTGATATTCATTATAACAAAAATGTTTGCGAATCAGATTGGTTGACTTTTCATTAAATATGGCTTTTTAAGAGAAGCTGAAGAATTCCTATACATATCATAAGTTAAATTAATATTACTTTTGTATAATTGTTACACATTTATGAAGTGATCTAGTTTCTTATTCCTATCCTTCATTGATGATAGCAAATCAGCTCGAAATCATGATCTGAGGGTGGAACTAATGAAAGAGATAGTGAATGCTTATTCCGACGTTTATGTAAACAAACATATGCTTTGACGGTGTTTTTGATAAAACGCCATCTATTGATCATAAATACAAGCGTTAGCAAGTTTAACTTGTTTTTTTGTTTTTCATATATATATATTATACTATTTGTTGTTAATTTAGGGTTTATATGCTATTAACTTTCAAAGTATTCATTAACAAGTTACGTCCACATCTGATAATTTATTTATTTGGATATGCTAAGTATTCTTGATAACATACCTATTTTTCCTGATCAAATAACTCCAGTTTATTATAAGTGAGTTTTAATAATAGTCAGAGAAGAATCAGTTATTCATTTATTTCATAGACGCCAGGATTCTGTACATGAATCCACTGGATCTCCTCTCCCTATCTATAATAATTGTAATTGTGTTATGAACTACTGTCCTCTGGAGGATTGTAATTTATGGTAAGGCATTGGCATTTATAATTGGTAAAATTATACTGGACTTAGCTATTGATAGTCTAATAATTTAATTAAATATTCAAGTAAAATTATATTTCTATGATTTATTAATTTTCTAACTTCACCATATATTCTTCAATAATAATAATAATATCAGAGAACAAAAAAAATGCACTCACTTAAATATAATACACAAATTAATAGGAGTATAGGAGTTCATAATATAAAAATTAATTTGTTTCTTGAAAGTCAATTCATGATGTTCTTGGATTTTATCTTAATTCAGTCTTCAATAAGACTTATTATAGCATTTCAACAGTACTGATCATTTACTTATTGTGATCACATGTAACACACAATAAAGTTTTTTAACTGTAAATTTTAAATAATTATTTCTATCAAGTGAATTACAATGCATAGTTTTATCTTTATTGGGATTTATTATATGGCCTTCTTACACTATTTAGTGGCGAGTCATCCAGGATTCTACTCTTTAAATAGGCAACAGGATGGACAAAAATGTTGGCAAATGCACTATTCTATATTCATACATTTGATAATGGCTGAACCCACTGGTGAGAATATGAGACATCTTGTTATTGCTCCATAGAATAAAATGCAATTTATTTCAAATGACTATCTGATGTTAATACGGAACATGAGGAAAAAAGAAATGCTGCTTAGCAATGTCCCTTCTTTTATATCTCTCCTAATGGAAGTCAACTGCACACATCCCGTTTATACCTTTTCTTTTTCTTTATCCTCAATTTAACATTTAGAAATGTACACAAAATTTCCATTTTTCTGTTTACAAAGATACCCCCCCCTTCAGTGGCCATCTTTAATCAGCAGAAAAAGAATGCTGTATTTTTATAATTATAATTGCTTGAGCTTAAGAATTTACATTCTTATCTCAGTAAAATCTAATAATATTTTTTTATTCTTTTTTTTTTAAAGAAAGTTATAGAAAATACAATTTCACTTGTATCTAAATTACAAAATTAACTATTTTATCTTTCTCAGAAATTTAATTTTTTTAAATTTAAAATGTCAATGCCTATTGTACAACAAATACAATACAATAAGCCTACTCATTTACCCCCAACTACCTGTAAGATTTTGGCAATATCTTATAGGATCAGAGACAATTGTCCAGACAGATCTCAAAAATCTGGAATTCCTAAACCACAGCTATTTGACAAATAGTCATTTGATTCATTAAATCCTGTTTTTCCAGTAATATAATTAACTCTGAGTAGTTTTGTAGTGGAGCAGAAAAACTGATGGTCAATGCCTTGAGTTGCAATCATGGACCAGAAGTTCCACACTATTTGCAAACAGAGAGTGTATAGCTGGCAACAGGAGAATTAGAATTGGATACCACAGTTGAAGATGAACTCTAGCACTTAGTGAACAAACAGAAACAAGATCCAAGATACTGAAGAGTTATTGATAATATGGAAGTAGAAAGTGAGAATGGGAAAGGGGAGAGTCACCCAGGGATTAATGAAAAAAGATATATTGAAAGATGGAGTTTTGTGTATCTAACTGATATCAAAGAAAAGTGGTGGAGAGTGGTAGTACCTGAGTGTTTACAAGACAAGATGTTTTCTTATATTCTTAACAGCAGATTTGTCCTTTGAAAATGTGTGAGTAGAGAATAATGCAGCCACTGACACTTTTTTCCTGGAATCTTAATAATGTCATGATTAAATTCTGTCACCTACTTAAAGATTTGAACCCCAGATTGCATACCAAAATACTGTTAGGAGATCACTTGAAAGATCCTAATAAATACAAAACTATGCATTGTAATTCACTCAGTAATAGAAGTAATCATTTGAACCTCATTGGTAAGAAAGTTTTTGTGTTATATGTGATCACCTTAAGAAAATGATAAGTGCTGTTGAAATGCTGTAAGAAAACTTACTGTATTAACTTTCTTTAGATTTCATGTAAATTACTTTACTTTTTCATTAATTCATCCCCTAGTAAAAATTTCCACCAGCTTTATATTGTAAAATAACTATTCTTATATACATTTTAAGCTAAAATTTTAGTTAGAAAAAATTCCATAGATGGGAAGAAATTCAAAAAAATTCCTCAAGGCAATAGAATTTAGCAACTCCCTGGAATGATATCTATTGTAGTATGACATGTTTTTTGACTTCATAATTTTTCTGACATTGTTTGAAGAAAATGGTAGGAATAACTAACAACGTGTTTATTTGGAAATTTATTACAATTTTAGATATTTGTATACAATAATTTACAAAATATTTATGAAATATCAAAAATATAAATTATTAATAACTTATTGTTAATGGAAATACTTTATTTTCAAAAATAGAACACTATATTAGTGGACAATGCAAATATGACCCAAAGCTACTTAGACGCTTAGTTTTCTTCATAAGCAATCAAATTATAATAATGAGTATGAAAATATTTTGCGATAAATATTGAAAAATTTGAAACATTAAGCATATTTCATTAGACATAAGAGAAATAAATAAATATTCATTCATATTTTTTTAAAAAAGTCACAAACAATAAAGATTTCATTTAATTTCAGAAAATGAAAATATTTTTTTAGAAATGATATTTAATCTTTTTGTTTTGATTATGATCACATTTTTTAAATATTTATAGAAAAAATGTGAACATTTAAAATTTATTTCAGTAATAAACAAAAATATCTATCAAATGAAGCTTTTTTAAAAATAGATTACAATCAAAAATACAAAGATATTTGATCACAATCAAAACTTTTTAAAATTAAAATGGTTTTTTGAAAAAATTAAAACTTTACTTGCTTTTAATTATTGTGAAAAAAAAAACAAGCATCAAAAGAAAATTATTTAAAACTAAAATCTATTGTAGAAATAAAATCACAGAATGTGTTTGTACATACTCTTAATATATAAAAAATAATATACAAAACTTTTTAATAGTTTTCTTTTAAAAAATTTATAAAATAAAAGTTAGTTTTAATTTCACAATGGAACTTTTGAAGTGGATAAAGCATGTATGCAATCAGTATAACATTGGAGCTGCTCTACGGAGCCATACCACACTATGCATAATTTTACCATCAACAAAGCCTAAACATAAAATACTAAAAAGCAAGCACTGCACCTTTGAAATACCTTGTCAATGTGAAATAATTTATTGGTGAGACCTGTTGCCCCATTGAACTGTGATAGTAAGAGCACAAACTGATAATAAAAAAAAGGAAATTGAAAAAGAAAATATTTTGTTGCTGGGCAAAAATAGATGGTTATCAATATAATTTTAATTTTCATTATTTTTTTGTAAGATTATTTTAAAATTTCCAAATAAACTGCTTTTAGATAAAACCTGTTAAAATGTTTTTCTTTTGTAAAATATTGAGAAATGAACAAAGAAAGCCCGATCTGAAAAACAGTTGTATGCTTCACTAATTAAACAGGATAAGATATCAGATTAAAGAAGTCAAACATAGTTTAATTTTGATTAGCAAATGATGGTAGATATTATGTGAGATAAAAATGATAGAACATTTTAGATTATCTTAAACTGATATAAATATAAAAAATCATGGAAACCAGAATTGATATAGGTTTTGCAGAATTTTAAAAGGTACCAGAGAGCATGAGAAAAGAAAATTGTTAGATATATGTAAGGGGGAAGTATTGGAAAGCCATATTGGTGATAGTGAATAAACACCATTGTCTGTGGAGAATGTTTATTTAATCAGTTATTACTGAGATGTATAACTGAAATGTGTCACTGAAAAAAGAAGATATGCATGCCAACATGATGATTTGGGGATAAAGTCATAAACATGTTTGGATTTTCCTACTGCCCACACTAAGAAACATACTACTGATCCTGTTTGTCTACAAAAACTGAAGTCCACACCCAATCAATTTTGTCAACTGATTTTTCAAAAGCTGAAAATAAAGACATTATTTGGACTATTCATATGGCCGTATCTTCATTTAGTAATCTTCCAATTATATTATATATATATATATATATATATATATATATATATATATATATATATATATATATATATTTGAATAATAAGTTGTTACTGGAGACTGAGATTATATTTTTCTTTTGATTTAAATATATTGTAAATTATAATCTGTATATGGTAATAATAACCTGAAAGGCTGAAACCTTTGTTAGATTCATATAATAATTTTAATGCATATATATAATTTTAATGGTAAAAGTATATATATATATATATATATATATATATATATATATGTTTCATTAGAGTAATGAGTGTTTTCCTTTTTTTATTAATATTGGTTTTTAGTTTATTATATATATTTTTATATATATATATATATATATATATATATATATATATATATATATATGAGTGGTTCAATTCAGATAGATACTCCATTATTAACATGTCTTTGTCAGTATAGGTATCACAATATCTATGATTGAGCTAGGTAAGATCAGGTCTTTTGTTATTACACTATTGTAAATTACCATATTAACCCTTCATGATAATTCTTACATAGATAGTAGGATTGGTGCTTGGAATATTAATTGGGAATACTGAAATATTATCAGGTAGGTGTGTGTGTGTGTGTGTGTATATATATATATATATATATATATATATATATATATATATATATATATATATATATATATATATATATATATATATATTCTGACCTTGTCTATGTGCATCCTCACTTCCAGATAATATATGATATAAAATAAAACAGGTTCTATCTCAGTTAATAATTAATAACTAAAATATTCAGTATTAAAATTAAAATATTTCACTAGCTCAAATTTTAAATACGAATAAGGTTCTATTTATAAAAATAAATTTAATAAAATATTTAATATTTTCATGAGACTTGAAGTGAAAATACAGGTGACAAGATAGATTACATTGAGCCAATATCCTACAGGATACTACCTCAATGGCATAAGAACAATATCCCCCCTTTTATTACTAGTTCAAATAACAAACTCATAGTATTCTTACGACTTTAATAACTTCTACTCACTAAGATTAAACTAATAATTAAGTCTTAATCTTCTATTTAATAATAATCTAGCTCGATAAAATAATCTCAGGTTCATAAAATTTATTCTAAGTTAATTTTAAAATACGGTAGTAAAATATGAGAAGGGATTTTATGTCATAATCCTCTACATTTAAACTAATAATAATAAATAACAATAATAATATTCTTCATGTAATGATATAATAAATACGTGGTAGCATTTTAATAATCTGACAAACAAAATATGTGTGGCAACTGATAGCATATAATTTAATATAATATTGTGATAACTGATTTATGACCAATAAAATAATGTAAGATTATGATTATTTAATTATAATGAATACCAATAAAATATTTAAATTATTAAATAATTCTCTATTTATCTTTTTGTGCAAAATTATATATTATGCATATATCGTGTTTTCATGCAGCGATGTGAAGAAATAAATAACTCGGACACAAAATTTTTTTAAATAACAAAATTTAACAAAGTTTATTAGTAACAACAAATAAATAAACAATTTATTTACACTATTTACAGTGGATATCCTTAACCTTTTTACTTTACAGTTTGATCTACCGGGTTATAAAAAAAAAATTTATATTTCAATTATTTCTTTATTTAGATTTAGGACAAAATTAAAAAAAATGTTACTATTTGGTTTCTCATTATGGTTTACTTATTACAAATATATTTACCTACTTTATTAGCAACAGCATTTTATCCTTAATATTATTAAAATATCTTATTTTAAAAATTCATACTTAGAAAACATTCTATAGAAAACAAAATTTTATAATGAGTATGGATTTCTCAAAATATTAAAAAAATTTCATCTTGCAAAGTCAAAGATGTTACACAAAATATTATCCAAAATTCAGTACTAGACTTTAGGATTTATCACACAATGTTTACTAATCATAATATATTCTTCTTTAAGTCTTACTTTAGTTTAATATAAGTGTAATCATTAATATATTTCTGTTAATCAATAAACAAAAAATATACCATGCATATTGTTTACATAATTTACTTTGTACTATTGTATTTTAAAATATGCAATACTTATTTTCTCTTAAAAAAATAATACTAAAGCATTTAAATTATTATCACTTTAGATATCTTATTTTAAAAAAAAAATTTATATTTCATTTCCGAAATAAAATTTAAAATATATTATATGATTGTTTCTTTCCTTAGGATACTTTGGATCTTCAATTTTAAGTTATAACATTCTGCTCCTTATAAGCAAATAAACTAATCTTATACAAAAAAACGATAGCACAACCTTACTTCTAAATTATTTATCATTTCTCTTAAACATATCTTACTGAACGATGCAGTTACATGAAATAAAGATAGCGAAAATAGATGCATAGGATTAAGGAAGAAAGCTAGGGTATTACTCTTAACATATCTCAAAATCATGGTACAGTGCAAAGAGGTAGGACATTTGTCTGCCTAATATCCTCTAGTACAGGGACGATGTTAAAGCTATTTCTTCAGCTTTATTAGAACATCAAATATTTAAAGAAATATAAACACTGTCCAAATAAAATGTGTATAAGTCATAGGGCTATGTTAACTATGCTGATAACCACATAAAAACTAAATATTATTCCCATTCCTTATCATATCCTATTTTAAATATACATCATCTTGGTTTCCTGCTAACTATAGTACTTCCAAGCCACTATCTCAACATTATTTCTCAAGATTTTTCTACATCTTACATCGATAAATGACTATCTGCATTTACAAAACAATAAATAAAATTCATTAATAGTTAAACAATCTTACTATCCCATAAGAAAAGTTGCTTACTTCATTGCTCTGTATGTTTAATCATATACAATCTACTTAGACAATATTTGAATATCCAATGACATAAAAATTTTAAAAGAATCACATAATTATTTGTTATGTTGGATTATATTACTAAAAATAAAAATAAAAAAAATTGTCGTATGCATATTTTCAAATCAATCCTATCTCATAATGTTTTTTAAAATGTTGTATAAAATGCGGTACATATAAGTAAAAAAAAAAAAAACTTTTATACTTCATTCTTACTATCCATAGATGATCTAAAGAAAACATAAAAAAAATATACATTATAAAATTATTAATAGCTATTATTATTACCAATAACCTTTATCTAGTCATCGTGTTCAGTAGGCTTTTCTTTATCCACTTGAGCATTGCAGATATAAAAAAAAAAAATCACACCCATACACTTTATATTAAAATATTTTTAGCTAAATTATTAGATTATTATATTATAAAATTTTAATATTAATAAATTAATGTTTTTTATGTTTTTTCTAATCTTATATAAAAATTTAGATTTAAATTAGGTTAACAAAATAAAAAGAATCAAAACTATAGTTACATATTTTCTTGACGATATTTCCTGACAAGTTCAAAATGCTTATTATTTTCTCTAGAGTTTTTAAAAATGTTCCCCAAGCACGTTAAAGTTTAAAATAAAATAATTATTAATCCATTCAGCAAAAATTTAGAAAATAATCCTTGGTTTTAATTTTTAGGATGATAATATTAATTAATCCTGTGAAGCTTCTTAATCTTCTCTACCAATATTCTCTGCCTATCCGATGCATCAATCCATCTAATTTAACTTTAAAAATATTCGATGAATTTTTAAGTACTATTTGTATTTCCATGGATCCATCTTTTTTTTATTCATCTATGTGTTCACTTTTTATCTATGTTTCCTTCTTGATACATTTAAACTTTCGTTTGGTAATATTTTTTATAAATTTCTTTTAAAATAAAAACTTCAAGTATTTTTTGAACAAATCTTTTCCAAGTACATTTTAAATAATTCGAAGAACGGATATTTTAATATCAAAAACGCTTCTATAACATAATCTCCTGGGTTCTTTCTTAAATTTTGCACTCAAAAATATTTTTTAAAAAATGTTACCTTTAGAAAGGATATAACATTTCATTCTTTTTGAATATCATACTATATAAAATAATTCATGAAATATACAATTGTCTTATTACTATTAAAATAAATCTTGGATAAACTTATAAATAATAATGCGTCTCCAATTTTTTCATTAGACTCCTATGATGTCCGAGCTGTGGTTTTTTTTATGTACCAAAACAGTTCTTCGGTGAAATATTAATAAAGCTGTATCAATAAATATTTCAAATATTTTTTCAGTATTACAATTTATATCCATTTTATTTTGTAGTATATCCATTTTTTATTGCGTAGTTTAGGTTAAACTTTTAGATAAAATACACTGATAAAGAATGTTAAAAAATTTAACAAAGCATGTTGAACGAAATTATTAAAATATTTTTTAGTTTATACTCTCTTTTGCAAAAAATATTTTTTAAAATTATCAATTACAAGAAAGTACTAAAAAAATTGACTAAAATAAAAGATTTAAAAAAATACTATCTTTTTAAGAGCTGCAAATATACCTTCCTTTGGTTTCAATACATTATTAATCTCCCTTGATAACTTAGTTACCACAATATTTATAGTCTGTAAAAATACCTATTCCTATTGGTTAATTCTTACTTTAGCTTGAGAAAAAAATTACATATTTTCAATTTATAGCAGAATTATATTTGAAAATAAAAAATTATGACGTAATGAACTTAAAATACCATTTAAAATATTACTTTTAAATAAATTATTATTTTATTAAAACTATTTAAACATTTAAAATAACTTTTAAAATAACATTTAATAACTTATTCCACTTCTTAATATTCAATTTATCTATTTTTATTTAAATAAAATATTTAATTTTTATATTATGAATATATTCGTCTTTATTACATTATTTAAAACATTACATACGATAGTTAACTTAATGTTTAATACTATTTACTTTTATGATAGGCAACAATTCCATCCAATTCTATAATATAACTTTTAAAATATTTTAAACTTTGTTATTAATTCAAACAAGCAGTGTGTGTGATAGTATACATTAAAAAATCACGTGATTAATAACTTTGACAGACGATTTTCAATCTATTTCTCTGCCCAGATTTATAAAATTGATACACTTATTATATTATATAAAATAATTATAAAAAATTTGGAAGAACAATTTAGAAAATATAGAATTAAATATAATTCTCACCATCATAAAGTTTATTTTTAAAATGTACGATATTAATTTTTGACTATTTAAATATGATTACAAATTTAAACACTGTATTTATTAACTTATCAGTGTTAAACTATTAAAATCAAATTTATGAAATATACTTTTAATTATTTATAGCTGTGTTATTTAATATAGCCAGCTTTTACAACCATATGAAACAATATTTTAAGCTTTACATAACTATTTTTAAATGATTTTATATACTACGTATTCTCTTTAGCTTCAAATTGTACTTTAAAGATATAATTGACTTAATATAATTAATGTATTAAAAGAACATATTCTAAATTTAAAATTTTTTAGTAATTAACTGTTATGAATTATTACTGACCTATAGAAAAGGGCACAATATATATATATATATATATATGTGCCCTTTTCTATATATATATGTACACTATATATATATATATATATATACAAATCATATATATATATATCAAAATACAGTACAATTTATATAAATTATATTCTTTTAGAAGTACTTTCGACTATACACTTTGTAGTCTTTATCAACTATATAACGTTGAATAATCAAAACGAGACAACCCTTAACAATACCCATAGTTCAATTCAGATTTCCCACAATTCTGTTATCTTAACATTTGATTTGCCAGTCATCAAATGTTAAGATAACAGAATTGTGGGAAATCTGAATTGAACTATGGGTATTGTTAAGGGTTGTCTCGTTTTGATTATTCAACATTATATAGTTGATAAAGACTACAAAGTGTATAGTCGAAAGTACTTCTAAAAGATTATAATTTATATAAATTGTACTGTATTTTGATATATATATTGATTTGTATATTACATATATTGTGAAACGAATACAGATATCAAACTTTATTTATTATATATATATATATATATATATATATATATATATTTCAATATATATATATAATGGCAGCTAAGTTTTAAAACAACTCATCTACACATCAATGGCAAATAGACAGCCATCCCAATAAAGTATAACAAATAGGATATGCATTAATTTATCATAAAACTAACCAAATTTAAAGTCAAATATATATGGCATCATTGGAATGAACTCCCAATAATGGTGCTCCAGTGAGTGGTGAATGTTAGGAATAAATTTTTTTCCCATGTATTTCATTTAAATAAAATAAAATTGCAGTAAGAATTAAAGTAGTAAAAATATATTGAAATGAATTTTAGTTTAGAGAATCAAACAGGGAAAGAATGCCAGGTAGTATAGTACTTCATGGGCTGGGGAAGTTGAACTTAGCATGTTTGATACAAAAAAGAAATCTTTTTTTTTTAAAAAGTAAATATAAATATAAACATGAATAGAACAGAGGATTAGGGTATCGGAATTATGTTGTAGTATGTACAAATGAGAAGGAATTAGTTGAAATAAAAACATTTAGAGGGCATAAAGAGGTGACCACAGTAGAACCTTTAAATAGTTTACAGAAATATTTTAATAGCCATAGGATGTCAAAGATGGCAAAATAATAACAGTGTGTAGTCACCTTCAGGGTTATACTCAAGCAAATACTTGATATATATAATAATGTTTTTACAGCTGTACCAGGTATAATCCATGGATTTGAGCAGTGCATTAAGTTTAACCAAGATAAGCTTTTTCAATCCTATTCATACCCTGTCCCTCACCAGTACAAAAATATACTTAGGAAGCATATACATCAGATGATTGAATAAGGAGTTATTTCATAATGTTTATCCTCAAACTGTAACCTGTTAGTTGTTGTGTGAGAAAAAAGATGGGACTATTAGGTTATGGCTCAATGCCAGGCAACTAAAATAAATAATGGTTCTTAACTGGAATATCCTACCCCCTTATGTATGAGTTGTTAGGGAAGTTTAAAAGAAAAAATATACTTGACATTGGATTTGACTACCAGCTAGTAGCAAAAAAATTACATCTGGAAGATAAGCAGAATATGGCTTTTATATATGAGAATTATTCATACAAATTTAATAGAAATGTCATCAAGCCTGATAAACAGTGGGATTGGATTGCAGGTATTCCTTGATCAAGTGTTGTCAGATGAAATTAAGTACTTAATAATGATGTACATTGATGATGTGTTGGTGGCATTGCCTACCATAGAAGAGCATCTTCAGTTTGTAGAAAAGTTCCTTGATGAATGTTGGAAGGAGATCAAAATAAATTTTTAAAAATGTACAAAGGCCACATGGTGAGAGCCCAAGTGATAAGGTCACTTCCAGATAAAATTTTAGCAGTAAGGGATTATTCTGTACCCTGATCCAAAAAACATATTTATTCATTCTTGGTTCTGTATAATTTTTACAATATATTTTATGATGATTGGCGGAATGTATGAAATCATTGGTAAGGTTTTTTAAGAAAAGATGCAAGATCAAGCATTTAAGGACATTTAATGGGAGTTTATGAAATAGATCATGATGTCATTCCCCATTTTCACCAAACCATTTACAGTACAGATAGTAGTGGGTATGGGATGGGGGTAACATTATCCCAGTACAAGATGGTGAACAAATGGTGGTCTTGAAATTTATGTCATTTATTGAGGGGTTCTGAACTAAATTGCACTACCAATGAAAATGAGGCACTAGAAATTCTTTGGGACTTCCAGAAGATTAGTCCATTCCTGCTTGAATCAAAGATGATCATAGTTTCTGATTACAACAGTTTGGAATTTATCATCCACAGATATCTGACCAATAGTTGATTGGTCCACTGGAGTTTATTCTTCTAAGAATATAGTTACACAATGTGGCACTTCAAATGGTATGAGAATGTCATCATCAATATTATGAGCCACAAACCTGCCAGCTCCCAATCCTGCTATTTAGGTGGAGAAAATTTGTATATTGCAAGTATAGATTTGAGAGTAAATGAGAAAGTGGAAAAAGAACTGGAACACCTTGCCCAGCAACAATGTAAAATGAGCAGTTGAAACTTTTGATGAAACAGTTAAAAGGGGGGAGGTGACAAATATAGCATGGGTAGGAAATAAGAAAAATGTGTTACTGATATATCAGGCTATATTGCAGAATAAAATACAAGATACTGAGATGAAAGGAAGCCAGTCCTACCCTGCCAAATGAGAGAGTATATTGTGACCGATATCCATCAATTACATGGTCATCATGGTATCCTGAAAACTGAGGATTTGCTTTAGAAATGTTTTTCCTGCCAGGCATGCATACAAAAAATTCTAGCAATATTTAATGTAAAATTTATAAAAGGGCCAAACCCACAAATAAGAGTTATGTAACCCCAATGGTCTTCATGATACCATCAAAACCTCAGGAGATGATGGCTATGGATTTCTGTGGCCTGTTACCCACATTTAATAAAAAGAAATACCTTGTGTTAGTGTATAATTTGATTTCCAAGTTTTTAGCTGAGTAACCAATCTCACAGGTGAATGCAAAGAATATCATGATATAAGAAAATAGGCATTTCCACGATTTAGGCAAACATAAGATCATTCTCTCCAACCATGGTACTCCAATTTATATCTGAAAAGTGATGTACAAGGGTTCAGAAATGAAGTATAAAACTTATATTAATATCTATCTGGATCCCTCAATCGAAGTTCTGCAAAATGGTGATGCATGAGATGGATCATTTATTTTGTACATACCTTCATAAGACCCACAGAGTATAGATCAAACAAACTCCATAAATCATGGATTATATACATTGATCAGAAAATGAATTGATTGGGTTCACTCTGATGCAATCCCACTTCAGTCAGCACATTCTGAGATTAATCAAGACAACCTTACCAGGAATAGAAGAGCCACCCATAAACAAAAAGGCCAATCATACCCAGACATATCAAACTCTCATTAAAATGATCCAAAAAAGTAACAAAAACGAATAATCACTCACCATTAGTTCATGTTCAGGGACAAAATCATGGTCAGGACACCACCTATGAGCAATTTGGGTAAATCTATATGACAGAAGTTTTGTAATTTATATGAAGGTCCTTTTTCCATTGCATGGTGCCATGGAAATAATGTTTTTGTGTGTATACTGGCCAAAAGATAAGAGGATCCTACAATGCCTGGTCATTGAAATCAGCATATAAATGTAGGGTAATCAAAAAGAAATAGTTTTAGAAAGTGAACAGTTATCATTTAGATAAAAATAAAGATTCTGTTTTTCATTTAAGTTCCAGCCATCCAAACATGTAGATCAAAATTTAAGGCTTCCTGACAGGAGGGTATTGTAACAGGAACTGAACTTGAATCCTGTCACAAGATAAAGTGATATATGCTCACACATACCCACAGACACAGTAGTGCAAATATTTTATTTAATAAAAAAGTGAAAAAAAATCGTATAATAACTAAACAGTTTACCTACTATATGTTTAGGCAGGAAATTTTTCTCATTAATTTTTTTATGAAATGTGAATACACACACACACACAGACACACACACATATATATATATATATATATTATAACCTACACTCCCAACACCGTTCATCTATATTACATGAGCAAAATGCCCAGGCGCCAGTTCTATTAATGAATAGAACAAAATAATAAAAGATATAATATAAAATTATTACTGAGACTCTATACTTAAGTTTATGTTCAGCTCAGCTCAGTGGGAGGCTATAGGCAGTTCAAAAGATATATAATAATAAATGAATAAAGGAAGAAATATTATAAAACATTCAATATATTGTAAATTCCTTTGTTAATTGATTGCATGATAAAGAATCATAAGGTTTACTTAGTACAGTCTATTAAAAATATACTTTAAATTTAATTTCTTCCTTCATCCAAGTATAACATATATCAGCTTGTTATAACTATATTCATAGACAATTTTGTTACTTGGCATATCATAATTTAAACATTTACTCTAATGCCAATCAAGAAATAAATAATAAGATCTCAGGGAATTTAATAAACACAGTTGAATTAAATAAAGTACATTGCCCATAAGTTATAATTATAAAGTATGCTAAAATATAATGAAACCAATTGACTAATATTTTACTGTGCTTCAATAATAAGATAATGACAGAGATAGGATATTTTAATCTCATATCATCATCTAATGAATATACTGACTTGGCAACCTTTCTAATACGTTTATCAAGTGGCAAATACTCTTTATAATGTTTGGATTAAGAAATACAATATTGTCAGACACTAGCAAATTTAATATGATAACTTTAAAATAGTATATCTGTTTTATAATAGATTTATACAGTGTGGAGATGTGGAAATGGAAATACGAATATATACAAAAAAATAACTCAGGACACAGTTGTTTTAAATTTAAATAACTAAATAGATCATTTATTACAAATAAACAAAATAAATTGGGATAAACATAATATTTACAAAATAGGTCTTTTAAATTATTAAATAAATCTTTAGCATCAGTTTGGGATTCCTACTATCTAAACAAACTAATAATAAACTTAAAGATCCCGATTTGGAACACATACTTGATTAGATGTTTTATCCATACGACAATGAATAAATGAAATATCATAATATTATCACAACAAAAATATATATATATATAAATACTTTCGAGAGGATATTACGGTTGATTGACAAAATAAATCAAACCATTAATCTTTGGCTTTCAGCAAAACAACTTTCTCTAATTGACTAAATAATAATTCCAATTCCTTATACCTTTCATACATAGCAAAATCATGTTTATTCTGATGATTTGATGATTAATTTTTACTTAAATAGATACATTGTATTTTAAAATACTTATTTCCTGTTTAAATCTTAATGTTTTATACCTTTATTAACTGAATTTGGTATATTTCCGAGCATTTAGATCTCATTTTTATATTTCATAATTCTATACCTCAATTCGCGATATTATTTATATTACGCGTGTGTGTGTACGTTCAAGCAGCAATATCATAAAACAATCTTTTTGTAAACTCTCCCTTCATTAAGAAAATATCACATAATTAATTTATTTCGAACAATGTCGTAAATCCTCCATAAATATGACACTAGTACTATATCCAGAATTAATCTAACAATTTGTCTAACCACTTTTTTTTATTAACACAAAGCTATATTTTATGATTTTACATACAACACGTTATAAAGGGAATATACATGAGGAGCAGATAAACATCTATTGAACACTTCTACCAGAATTCACCTAATTCCACATATATTTTTGGTGGAGAACATCTACTCAACACCAAGAATCCAAGAAAAACGTCATATCAATTCCTAAGCATCATTTAATCATCTTTTAACAATCACTCCTTTACTTCAAAATACATTATTTGGTGGGGATTTTAAATTCCACAACACCAGGACCCTAAGAACATCACTTCAAAAATATTAATCATACGCATATAAAATAAACTAGGCTCTACTCGTGGAAATTATTAACATATATTAAATAAGCAAGATCTTTTATCCCTATACATATTACAACGCAGTCAGATTTCTTTCTATCATCATAGCTTCTAAAATATTGAACCTTATAAGTACATGCTAGCAGACAAATACCTACAGATAATACATCAATATGTTCAACTCAGGAAATACGACACTGTACGAACTTATGCATAAAATATTCACAAATTATATTTTATCACACAAATATATCAAGGTTACTTTTAAGATTTAATGCTTCTAATTATTATGAATGAACTTTCTTTATATTTAACAAGCTATTTTTATTATACGTTCGTTAATTCAAAATAATAATAATAATAATAATAATAATAATAATAATAATAATAATAATAATAATAATAATAATAATAACAATAATAATAATAATAATAATAATAATAATAATAATAATAATAATAATAATAATAATAATTCAATTCAATTCATTTATTTAAGTGCTAAACAACAGCATAAAGCCAATTACAGCTTGCACATACAATAAAAGTGAAAATAAAACATATAACATAAAATGAAAATATAAATGTATACATAATAAAGTAAAATTTAAAAGACAAAATCAAACTTCACATTTCAGTTTAACAAGATTACAAAATTTCTTATAATCAATGTCACGCAGATTAAGGTTACTCCCAATTTGATTATATAAAGAGGGTAACCTAAATAAAGGAGAAAATTTAAGAATATTAGAACGGCATGTTTGAATCTGATATACACAAGTAGACCTAGTATCATAATAATAATAATAATAATAATAATAATAATAATAATAATAATAATAATAATAATAATAATAATAATAATAATAATAATAATAATAATAATAATAATAATAATAATAATAATAATAATAATAATAATAATAATAATAATAATAATAATAATAATAATAATAATAATAATAATAATAATAATAATAATAATAATAATAATAATAATAATAATAATAATAATAATAATAATAATAATAATAATAATAATAATTCTCACTTTAAGATAATAAATGCAAAATGAATGTAAACCTCTCTAAATATATATTATTAAAATTATTTCTTTCATCCTCATAAGGAAAATAATAAGACCTATTTGGACACAATCAATATTTTTACTGGTGTACTACTTTTTTTAAAGTAACATATTTTTCGGAGATGGTCTTGAAAATCAAAATAACATAGATTATAACATAAACATAATAATAATAAAGCTTCTCTATCCATTATATACATTATATGAGTTAAGTAATAAAAAAAATAAAAAAATAAATACACAAAAGTTATTAGTTTTGTAATCTGAATAAAAAAAAAAAGTTCATTTGCCAAGCTTCCTCCGGGATATTATAATAAACAACGTAGGACACATTCCAAAAAAACTGGCTTTAAATTAAATGCACTTCTGCAGTATAAATTAAAAAATAAATATATATATAAGTTTAACTTAAATAAACCCACTACTTTCCAATATTCATAACATATCCATTGAGATACCATATCACAAGCAGTTAATTTCTCCTTTATTATACTGAGAAATATACGATACCTCATGCCGTTCTGGGTTAAATGCGCAATTGTCCTTATTATTTTGAATAGCATTATCCACTGTAAATTGTCTTTAATAATTCCGTGATTAATAATGCTTTATTTGATACTCCATTTATATTGAAGAGAACTAAATTTACCAGCAATTTTGTCCATCAAATTCAATTCAAACAGAAGTAGTTATATTTTATTTCATTAATTTATAAATGCGTATTAGCTCCATATATATATATATATCCAATAAATGAGTATTGTTATCTAATTACGAAGAATTTAAACATGGTATGCTCTATCAAGATAGATATATCCTTAAGTCTATGTATAATCCTCGCAAGACATAGCACGAAAAATAGTGAGAATAATATGTATTCTATATAACAGTTCTGCACACGTTTTCCATATATCAAAAGAAAAATTCATTGCTTAGTGATAAAATAATACTATTTATGTGAATCATTCTTATTTAAATTGAAATAAAATAAAATAATAT
Source organism: Epiperipatus broadwayi (assembly GCA_028023455.1). Taxonomy (NCBI): domain Eukaryota; kingdom Metazoa; phylum Onychophora; class Udeonychophora; order Euonychophora; family Peripatidae; genus Epiperipatus; species Epiperipatus broadwayi. Next base: position 44,058 of record JAQFVV010006570.1, on the reverse strand, counting down.
AGATTGCATGATGTTAATATACATCTTCACAAGAGCAATAGTGACGAAAAGATTAGTTTAGAATGATTAAATTGAAAGAGAATAAGCAAAGCGAGTACCTTTATAAAGTTTAGTGCTGCATATTGAAATTAGTTCCTTCCATAATATATTTCTTCTAATCTGACTTCAGCAATTAACTTTAGTTGTTTGAAAAATATAAGCCACTGTCTTTTTGGCTATAATTATTTACAAAGCTAATTTTTTTTACATACTGGAGATCTTTGTTACAAGCTTTCACTTTTGCAACAGTTCATCTGTGTCTCCTTGTTACTAGCTTACTCCCACACATTTTTCCAGCTCTACTAATTACATATTCAAAAAAAAATCTTTACAACAACAAAAAAAATGATTTTGATTTTCAGAATTAAATGACAAAAAAAAAAAAACAAATACAAATAATGAAATAAATAGCTTTTACAAACCTGAAAGAAAAATGAATATTAATTAACCATCAAATAAAAATGATTAATAATTTATTTAATTTGTAAAATAATTTATTGATCTAACTATCTATTAATTATTAGAAAGAAATATATATTTGTTAATTATTTAAGATAACTACTGTAATTTAAATATTTTTATTGTGAATGTACTATTGTTTGCTATTATTTAAAGGATAAAAATGAGATGAAACCTAAGGCAAAAATCATACAGGCATACACATGCATGCACTACAATCTAAACATTGGACTGTCTTAACTAAACATAATTAAAGCTGCTATTCTGTTGACAAGGATAAGAATTAATAAATAAAGGATTTTAAAACCATTCAACTAAATATTACACTAACATAGGATCACTTTGCATTTTTCGAACAAAATATATCAATGTCATTAACAAACCACCCCCCTTCCTTACATTATATACCCCATTAACCACAATAATACTAATGAATACTTATCAAGTGGTTAATAAACTGCATAACAACCCATATCTAAACCTTAAATAATCTTGTTCAAAAAATTTTAAAATTCTAAGGCTATTTTATTTTTTTATAATACTATATAGCTATTTATCTAAGATACAAGGTATCTTGGACCCCTAGGCCCATTCAGATGGATATATATATATATATATATATTATATATATATATATATATATATATATATATATATATATATATATATAATTAACAGTACAAATAATATTGTAGTTTAAATTCTTTTGAAGCACATTCGATTACATGGTAATCCACATCAGCTTTAACTGAATTTCAAATTTTTTAAACTTAATGTTATGTATATTTCCATAAGCTGTGTATGGCCATATTTACAACTTGCCTATTAATAACATCATCCTTATGTTTATCAATCAAAATTGCCTATTTAATTTTCCTCTTTTTATGATTTCTTTCTTCTATTACCATGTAATCGAAAGTGCTTCAAAAGAATTTAAAGTACAATATTATGTATACTGTTAATTATTTATCTCTTTATATATAATATTTTTTATAATGGCCAATTGCAAAAATAAGCAGATATGTATAATTTGTTTTTATGCATAGTTAGTTTTCTTTCTTATTTAATAAAAAAATGAAAAAGAAAGTATTTTTGTTGCTGTAAAAGCAATAGATGGTTATCAATATAATTTTAATTTCATTATTTGTTTTGTAAGGTTATTTTAAAATTTCCGAATGAACTGTTTTTAGATAAAACCGGTTAAAATGTTTTTCTTTTGTAAAATATCGAGAAATCAACAAAGGAAGCCAGAACTGAAAACAGTTGTATGCTTGACTGATTAAACAGGATAGGATATCAGATTAAAGAAGTCAAACATTGTTTTAGTTTTCATTAGAAAATGATGGTAGATATTATGTGAGATAAAAATGATAAAACATTCTAGATTATCTTAAAGTGATACAAATGCAAAAAATTATGCAAGCCATGAGAGAAGAAAATTTATTAGATATATGTAAGATTGAAGGATTGGAGTTACAGATTAAAGACAGTAAATAAAAAAAAACATTGTATATGGAATATCCATATTTCCTTGGAGTGTTACAATTATTAATGAGAAATATAACTGAAATATGCCACTGAAAAAAAGATCTGCATACCAACATGATGATTTGGGTATCAAGTTGTTATCAGGTTTGGCTTTTCCCACTGCCAATGCTAAGAAACATGCTACTGATCCTGTTTTTCTACAAATACTGAAGTCTGCATCCCATCCATTCTTCATGCAAATTAGAAGATTTGATTCTTCAAAAGCTGAAAATAAAGATGTTAGCTGGACAATTCATATGGTCATATCTTCATATAGTAAGCTTACATTTTATATCCAGGGCCTAGGGTAATATTTATGTTTCATTTTGATTTAAATATATTCAAAATTGTAATCCATATATGAGTACTGTATATTTTTCTTTATATGTTAATCTGTGTAAAACTATATTTCAAATTAAATTGTTATTTTTTAAAATGATAGCTTTTGATCATCCAACGGTTATATATGTAATTTCATTAGAATAATGAGTGATTTCTCTTTTTCTATCTTATTAAGTGAGTTTTTTCTAGTTAATAATAATATATATATATATTGTAACAGTCAAGTTTGTACATTCACGTAACAGAATTCAGAATCCAAGCAAAAGAGACTGAAGCTGACCAGACTAGGACTGTAACTTCCCGAGTCCGACTGCACTTCAACTCGTAAGCCAGGATTCCAAGACCCAAGACCCTACGAATGACCACCTTGAAATTACACATAGTATACCTCTTTCCACTTGGCCGACATAGGTCATGGAGAAACAATAAGACTCTGATAATTAAAAGAGAGGTTCTTAATTGACTAAAATATATCACTAATCTAATTTAACTTAATGCATAGTTTTCACATATATCGACTATAAATAGTAATTAGAATTGGATTGAATTAGATCAATAACGAGACAGAGAATGAAATACATTAAATTAATTATATATTTATTTACAATTGGCATGAAATTGATCAGTTTTACACATTTCAGCAGCGAATGTACAAACATTGGGTGGATAAGAGAACACATTCTCTTTTTATATACAATTCAAAATCACTTTACATAAGTAATCATTAAATTTCATAGAGGGGTTTAACATATGCCCATCTTATGAATTGTTGACATTTAATACATAATCAATCACTACGTTAAGTCTATAAATCTCGATAAGCCAAATCCTATTACATTTGTGGCTGGTATATAAATAATTATATTAAACTTTGATCATGAATTCATTTACTAAAATATACAATATGACTTAATAATGAGCGCATAAACCAGCTCAAGTAATGATCGATCGAACATGGCTTTCGAGACAAAATTTCAGAATGTTGAAAGCGTTATATAAAGGTGGGAGAGTTGGCTGAAATAAGATTTTACCAATGTGCTATGGCACAGGTAAACAATAATAGGAAAAGTCGCTCTGCGGATGGATGAAATAACTTCAGGATTCTTGTGACAAATGCCAGTACCCTGTAACCGATCGCAATGCTGCATGAAAAGGAACATTTTGTTCAGGAATGGTGGGGGACTTACGTGCTAACCTGGCCTTGGCTCAGGCTTCGCTACTGCTCTACCCTATAAAAGAAGATGTTCTGGCAACACCGTGGCTCCATCTTGAGATACGTATATTACGTATAGCAGCAAAACGAGAATATTTTTATAAAATAATATCACATCCGCCAAGCAAAGAATAGTATATTTCATACTATGAAATACGAGTTAATAGCATATTAGCTCTATCAAATTGGGACCAACTCTTGTGTAGCCTGATAATAAATGTCTATGCTACAAAAGGGAATATTATTACATCTGTACTTTGACATGCTCGATCTATTCAGTTACTTATAGATAATAAATATTTAAGGAGGGAAAGTATATTTCTATGGACTTAAGAATTTAAATGTCAAATATACTTATAAATATGATCAAGGCTAAATTTAATTCTAAATAAAACTAAAAGGATAAGTTTTTAAATGGTTTATTATAAAAGAGCCACATTTCACATATTAAATCATTTAAATAATAAAAAAAAATAGGATTTCGAAACAGCGCAGAAAGTTGACGCTACAAACAAATTATACGAAGATTTTCAAATAATATCTTCTTAAAATATACATGAAATTAAGTGCTCACTGTTTCGAAATATTGGCATATGAAATATAATAAGCATTTAAAATAAAATAAGCACAGAAATATAGACACAACCGCAGTGATATAACTTTAAATTAGACACTTATAAAGTACTTTAAATGAAAGGAAAATATAAATTACTCAGATTATTTAAACTTTAACAACATGAAATTTTGGATAGAAATTGACATATTTAAAATATTAATTAAATGGATTTAAGTATTGGTTACATTTAGCTTTATCATTATTTTAAAAGAAAATTAGCTAACTTATATAGATATTATTTACATTTACACAGAATTACACAGAGCTCTGCGGTTTGAAATATAAAATGGTACCGGTATTTTTATCTGGACTGCAAGTTTTTGCTGTAGGTTTGGTGAGGTTTACTGGGCGGCATCATCTTTCCAATTCTGTTAGACTGATCTCTGCTAGCGGCATGATGGTGGTTTAGGCATTTCGATGAGAGAAACCCCGTTCTCCCGCGGAGTCACAGCAACAAGATGCCCGCTTTTAGCCGGACATGTTAAACATTAACAATTGTGAATACTGGCTGCAATTCTCACTAACAATATGGCTGTCTATCTCTAACAATATCGCTCCCTTTCTTGTTAAAAATACAGAGTATTTATATATTTTCCTTATCGGAATCTCTCGCCTCAAGACCCACTAAACTCAGGAATTTAATTAAATATTTTTCAATTTATAATCCAGATCTTAGATAACTTATGTTAGAAACATTCCATAAGCTATTATTATAATTAAAGATTTTTCGTTGCAAACAATTGTCCAATTTAGATTTTAAAATAACTTACTCTTATTTAAGGAGATTTTAATTAGTAAATTTTGAACTAGTTTTACTTTTTTACGAATTCCAGGTGTGGTCGTTAATGACACTTGTTTACAATCAAAAATCTTTTTAATTACTTGACCAGCTTTTATTTTTATCTTACATTAAAAACAACATTTTAACAATTTTTTTAAAACGAAAACATTTTTAACATATTTATTTAAAATAATTTACAAATATATTTTGATGTAGCTTTTAAATATATCTTCGAGAAACTTTTCCCTGAAATATATTTAAAACAACAAATCTTTTAACAATTTTTAAAGACATTTAATATTATTTTTAGATAATGGCTTTTACATATTATAGATCATGTCTTTCTTCTATATAGCACAGATTATATATCCACACACAAAATTACAATATTAAACAACAAAATTAATAATTTACTCTTAAATTAAATAACATAATAAACATTTTTAGAAATATTAAATAACTTTAGTACGCTATAATTTTACTAATCTTATCTAATTATAGTGTTGGTTCGCGCATAAATATATAATGCTGTTTAGACAGACATGAACTAATTTTAAATTTATTAACATTTAAATAGGTTCGAACTTAGCACAGATGAGTGTGTCATTAGGTTTGATGGTGAAATGATAGGGGCTTAGAAAGTTATCGTTTCATATCCGAATACTTGGGACAAAAAAAAATAACAAAAAAAAAGGAATTTACTTACAGTTGGCTATTAAATAATTTTATAAGCTTTTTTTTTTTTTACTAGTAATATTAAATCAATTAAGCTACCACATAGAGATGAAAACATATAAACCCAATTGCCTGCTATATTCTATACTGAGGAACTTCATACATATTAGACAATCAATTATTACAAAAAAACAATATGATTAAATTAAAAGTTTAAAAGCTATCCACACAAAATCGAATATTGTCAAATATTTACATTAAACAAACTTTTATCCTACTGGATATACATCAATTAATATGCAATGGGATGTTAGTTTATATATATATATATATATATATTTATATATATATATATATATATATATATATATATATATATATATATATATATATATATATAAATATATAAGGATAATTTATAAACTATATAATGATAAGAGAGGGTAGATCATAACAAATATATATATTTTATCTAAATAGAATCTGGTGGTACATTAAGTAACTCCTCTTTATCTGCCTTAAAACAGTACCCAAATATGATGTCATCCTCTTCATCTGATGTCCACCCATATCCCTCATACTCATCTTCCCATCTCACAGGCGGGTGTGCCAGATGGATTTCTAGACTGTGTGGAAACTCACGTACACTGTATGGAACTTCCTTATCCGATCTATTTAAGTCTACTCCATAGCTACAGAAATACTTTGGGTGCTTTCCAGATCTGTTATTTCCGAATAGTAGGGTTTGAACCCGTTCTTTCTCTCTCCCTCTGTTCTTCCCCTGGTGAACCTCTGCGGCTGTCTCCTGCCTTCTCTCTTGTCCATCCCAGCCTTGATTTCTTCCTACTTGTATGGATCCTTTCTCTTCCTTTTCTTCTTGCCCTTTATAGTACTCTTCGATTCGTACTTCCCATACAGTCCACCTATTCCCCAAAGCTCTCTATCCAACTCTGTTCTATCCTGCTGGAGCTTTTGCTTTCTATCTTCTACTATCGCCTCAATATCCACACATTTGGATTCTTTATTCTCAGTCTCTACTATATTTTCCAGCGTGTCCTTGCTATCTCACATTTCCAATTCAGTCTTCTTCAAAAGGAAATGGCAACTTTCATCATCCCCTTCATTAATCTCTTGCTTGCTCATTTTGTCCAGCTCAGTTTTCCTCAACTCTTCCTTTTCCACTGGTTTTAACTCTTCTTTTACTAATACTATTATATCAATTTTAATATTTTCTTCTTCTAGCATTGTGCTATCAGACTTTACTTCTTCTCCCTGATCTGACACTAACTCTTCTATCTCATCCTCTACAGTATTCTGCATTTCCTTGTCATTTTCATCCTGTGCTTTTTCTATCTTCTCTGTGAGTTTTACTGTAATCTCCTCACTTTTTAGTTGGCATCCCTGCAGGATTTTTCACAGTTTTTCTTCTAGGTCTTTTCTAATCTGTGCTGTTCCTTCCTCACATCGCCTGCCCAAAGCTTCAAAACGTCGTTCCATTTCTAGATTATTTCTATGATCTCTCTCTTCTGCATCCTGTCTATTTTTCCTATCTCTCTCTTCTGCATCCTGTCTAATTTGCTTCAATAGTGACTCCATCATTGAGTTCATATTCCAGAATTCTTTCTTAATTTATTCTATCAGTCTCTGTTCAGGTACTGTGGTGTCTGACTTTTCTGACATGGCCACACTCTGTTGTATAGAAGCCTTTTCCCTAATCTGGCTTGCTACTTCCTTTTCTTCCTCCGTACTACTATCCATTTTAATATACATTTTAATATACTAACAACCAAAAAATTTTTTTTCTTTTTACTGGCTCAATTCGTTTTTACTAAAGTTTTGGTTTTTGTTTGCTTTACTAACTAGGCTAATTGCTGCACTCCACAAAGAAAACGATCTCCTACTCATCTCAACACCTATGCCTAACTCTATTAGTACACCTAACTTCTCGCTATACATTTGCTTGATGCCCACCCAACATTTAACTAACAGTGAAATAAATTTAATATATATAACAACAAAAATTATAAAATGCAGCTCACCCTTGGCCTCTTGCAGCTGTTTTTCTTTTTTAAATTTTCCATGGTTCATGGTTATAATTTAATTTACATGTCTGTGCCAGTTTGGAACCTTTAAGATTTGATTTGACTTTACATTTATTTCCTTCCCTTTCTCGTTCACACCAATTCATAAAACATAAAACAAATAATAGACCCCCCCCCTTTTCTCTCTTTACTCCTGATGACAAAATTTATGTGAGAGCAATTTGACATTTATTCAAATCATCCTCGGGCGCCAGTCACAGTGAGCAAGAAAGTTTACACAACATATATAATAAATGCCCTTAAAAATTCTACTATGCATCTATATAAATAATTTTTATATAATAAAATAATAATCTATTCAGAGTATGGAATTAATTGACATTCAAACTCAGGAAAAAATCTATACATATACATAATTTTGGGAGACGAAAAAAAAATTAATTCAAAATCATTAATTTTAAACAAAAGAATTTTATCTCTATACTCAATCTCCTCAAGGGTGGAAATAAGTTATATGCCTGATGATTTTGGGCGTACAAACCCGGGGAAAAATACTACATATATATATTATTCATTATTATTTAAAATAGAAGAAAAAAAAACACTATATGTACATATTAAATGCTCTACAGGGTATTGCAGGGTGTGGGAATGTCGAATAGCCACATGATGGGTGTCCAAACCTGGTGAAAAAAAATCTTACATATATACATTATTTAAAAAAAAATATGACTCAAAATCATTAATTTTGACCAAAAGAATTATGTATATACTCCATAATCTCTTCAGGGGTGGAAATGAGTTACAAGCCCCACGATTTGGGCGTCCAAACCTGGTGAAAAAAAATACTATGTAACAGTCAAGTTTGTACATTCACGTAACAGAATTCAGAATCGAAGAAAAAGAGACTGAAGCTGACCAGACTAGGACTGTAACATCCCAAGTCCAACCGCACTTCAACTCGTAAGCCAGGATTCCAAGACCCAAAACCCTACGAATGACCACCTTGAAATTACATGTAGTATACCTCTTTCCACACGACCGACATAGGTCATGGAGAAACAATAAGACTGATAATTAAAAGAGAGGTTCTTAATTGACTAAAATATATCACTAATCTAATTTAACTTAATGCATAGTTTTCACATATATCGACTATAAATAGTAATTAGAATTGGATTGAATTAGATCAATAACGAGACAGAGAATGAAATACATTAAATTAATTATATATTTATTTACAATTGGCATGAAATTGATCAGTTTTACACATTTCAGCGGCAAATGTACAGACATTGGGTGGATAAGAGAACACATTCTCTTTTATATACAATTCAAAATCACTTTACATAAGTAATCATTAAATTTCATAGAGGGGTTTAACATATGCCCATCTTATGAATTGTTGACATTTAATACATAATCAATCACTACATTAAGTCTATAAATCTCGATAAGCCAAATCCTATTACATTTTTGGCTGGTATATAAATAATTATATTAAACTTTGATCATGAATTCATTTACTAAAATATACAATATGACTTAATAACGAGTGCATAAACCAGCTCAAGTAATGATCGATCGAACATGGCTTTCGAGAAAAAATTTGAGAATGCTGAAAGCATTATATAAAGGTGGGAGAGTTGGCTGAAATAAGATTTTACCAATGCATTATGGCACAGGTAAACAATAATAGGAAAAGTCGCTCTGCGGATGGATGAAATAACTTCAGGATTCTTGCGACAAACGCCCGTACCCTGTAACCAATCGCAATGCTGCATGAAAAGGAACATTTTGTTCAGGAATGGTGGGGGACTTACATGCTAACCTGGCCTTGGCTCAGGCTTCACAACTGCTCTACCCTAGAAAAAAAGATGTGCTGGAAACGCCGTGGCTCCATCTTGAGATACGTATATTACGTATAGCAGCAAAATGAGAATATTTTTATAAAATAATATCACATCCGCCAAGCAAAGAATAGTATATTTCATACTATGAAATATGAGTTAATAGCATATTAGCTCTATCAAATTTGGACCAACTCTTGCGTAGCCTGATAATAAACATCTATGCTACAAAAGGGAATATTATTATATCTGTACTTTGACATGCTCGATCTATTCAGCTACTTATAGATAATAAATATTTAAGGAGGGAAAGTATATTTCTATGGACTTAAGAATTTAAATGTCAAATATACTTATAAATACGATCAAGGCTAAATTTAATTCTAAATAAAACTAAAAGGTTAAGTTTTTAAATGGTTGATTATAAAAGAGCCACATTTCACATATTAAATCATTTAAATAATAAAAAAAATAGGATTTCAAAACAGCACAGAAAGTTGACGCTACAAACAAATTATACGAAGATTTTCAAATAATATCTTTTTAAAATATACATGAAATTAAGTGCTCACTGTTTCGAAATATTGGCATATGAAATATAATAAGCATTTAAAATAAAATAAGCACAGAAATATAGACACAACCGCAGTGATATAACTTTAAATTAGACACTTATAAAGTACTTTAAATGAAAGGAAAATATAAATTACTCAGATTATTTAAACTTTAACAACATGAAATTTTGGATAGCAATTGACATATTTAAAATATTAATTAAATGGATTTAAGTTTTGGTTACATTTAGCTTTATCATTATTTTAAAAGAAAATTAGCTAACTTATATAGATATTATTTACATTTACACAGAATTACACAGAGCTCTGCGGTTTGAAATATAAAACGGTACGGTATTTTTATCTGGACTGCAAGTTCTTGCTGTAGGTTTGGTGAGTTTTACTGGGCGGCATCATCTTTCCAATTCTGTTAGACTGATCTCTGCTAGCGGCATGATGGTGGTTTAGGCATTTCGACGAGAGAAACCCCATTCTCCCGCGGAATAACAGCAACAAGATGCCCGCTTTTAGCCGGACATGTTAAACATTAACAATTGTGAATACTGGCTGCAATTCTCACTAACAATATGGCTGTCTATCTCTAACAATATCACTCCCTTTCTTGTTAAAAATACAGAGTATTTATATCTTTTCCTTATCGGAATCTCTCGCCTCAAGACTCACTAAACTCAGGAATTTAATTAAATATTTTTCAATTTTTAATCCAGATCTTAGATAACTTATGTTAGAAACATTCCATAAGCTATTATTATAATTAAAGATTTTTCGTTGCAAACAATTGCCCAATTTAGATTTTAAAATAACTTACTCTTATTTAAGGAGATTTTAATTAGTAAATTTTGAACTAGTTTTACTTTTTACGAATTCCAGGTGTGGTTGTTAATGACACTTGTTTACAATCAAAAATCTTTTTAATTACTTGACCAGCTTTTATTTTTATCTTACATTAAAAACAACATTTTAACAATTTTTTTAAAACAAAAACATTTTTAACATATTTATTTAAAATAATTTACAAATATATTTTGATATAGCTTTTAAATATATCTTCGAGAAACTTTTCCCTGAAATATATTTAAAACAAGAAATCTTTTAACAATTTTTAAAGACATTTAATATTATTTTTAGATAATGGCTTTTACATATTATAGATCATGTTTTTCTTCTATATAGCACAGATTATATATCCACATACGAAATTACAATATTAAACAACAAAATTAATAATTTACTCTTAAATTAAATAACATAATAAACATTTTTAGAAATATTAAATAACTTTAGTACGCTATAATTTTACTAATCCTATCTAATTATAGCATTGGTTCGCGCGTAAATATATAATGCTGTTTAGACAGACATGAACTAATTTTAAATTTATTAACATTTAAATAGATTCGAACTTAGCACAGATGAGTGTGTCATTAGGTTTGATAGTGAAACGATAGGGGCTTAGAAAGTTATCGTTTCATATATATATATATATATATCAATGGTTCAATTCAGATAGATACTGCTTTATATCTGATGTCCATAAATAGGCTGCTAGGATAAATATTAATCAGGAATACTGAAATATTATTGTCAGGCATATATATATACTATAATAAAAAAAATAAATTTAATGGTAATAAACTATTATAAACCATCCTTAAATACACAGAAGTTTTTTTAAATTTAATGGCAGTTAAGGGAGGTTTAATAAATTAACCGAAAGTACTTCTGCAGATTTAAAGATTGTTTATAATAGTTTATTACCGTTAAATTTATTATTTTTATTATAATTCCAATTTTGTTTTAATTAACTGACATTATATATATATGGTGGTTAAGCTTTAAACAAAATCATCTACAGGTCACAAGCAACTAGACAATCATTCTGATAATGTATAAAAAATAGAATATGCATTAACTTAGCATAAAACTAACCAAATTTAAAGTCAAATAAAAACATAATTACAATATATATATATATGTTGCACACTTTTTATTAGTCCAGTCTATTCTAAAATAAAATTTTGTTGTATAATTTTAAATTTTGTTAAATTCAATAATATTTGCTTAGTAAACTAGGAAAGATAATGACATGTTAGTATCATAGGGTTTGAACTTGGGTTTAGTTAATGGAATTTTATAAGTGATCTGATAAGTAACTCAATTAACTCAAGTTACATACAAATAATAACCTATAGAGTCAGTAGATATGCAGATAAATGGACAATTAATATCATTTATTATTTAAAATCAGTGAAGTTCAAATTATATCTTGTAAACATGATGCGTTATGGAGACCAATAATTATTGGCTGTGTGCATTTGATTAAATAAATAAATAAATGTTTATATTCAAATATTGTTATATTTAAAATTAAGTAAATATTTATCAATTTTGCAAAATACCGATCTAAAATTAAAACAGGAAATTGTATCTTTATTTAATTTCTAAAGGGTATTATATTTTAATATTTTGAAAAGAAAAAAAAACGAAAACTGTTGTTTTAATATAATAAACCCAAAACTTGCAAATAAATGTTTATTTTAACAGAAAAGATGGGAAATATCAACCAATCAAAGAGTTAAACAATCTTTCACTATAAAATTAAAGAAAAAAAAAGCCTTCTTTTTGATCGTAAAAATAAGTAACTAGGTTTTTTTTTTGTTGTTATATATTTTTAAAAAAAGTTGAATAAAATTCATAAAATATTATTATTTACAAACAGAAAAAGTATTGAATTTTAACTCTGCATCAATATATTACATAATTATAAGCTTTGTGTTTAGAATAGTGGAATACTTAATCATTTTTTACTGGGCAAGTCTATGGTCAATAATTCTCAATAATCTCTTGAAAATTAATATATATTGAGGAAATAATCGGAGACGAATAAAATGTGCATATTAAAAGAATATCAACAAATATATTCCCTGGAAGAGAACAATAATTGTGTCATGTGGAAAATGAATTTCAGTGATAAACAAAAGGAAATAAGGAAACACAACAAATATTCAGCAAGGATAAATAAAAGAAATATAAATCTCTGGGAAACAGCTAAATATACATTTTTAAAAGTCAATAGAACTAAATTAATAATATATGCTAAGTGTTTATAGCCATTAAGGCTACATATAAAATCCTGATTGCAATAAGTGATGGACGAAGTAGTTAACTTTGAGCCATACTGGCAGGAATGTTATTTTCTGTAGAGTTTTGACAGAAAAATATTGAATGATATATATATATGATAAAAATCATAAGCATGCTCTATAGTTTAGATGAAAATATTTGTCATCTAAGATAAGGCAAGCCATAAATAATCTATTACTAAACAAAGGGAATGACTACTGTTGCAATAAAGCAAATGCCTTGCGAACTTTGGATTGAGCAGATAGTTTAAAAAGAGAACCTGTTCCTAATATTTGTATTTATATGTCTTAATCTATGAGTTGTTAGTACAATAGGGGAAGGAACTAAATCAACGGACAGTGGTAATTAATAAGTTAATTAATTCAATTGTTTATATCAGTAGTTAATTAAAAGTTAGGTTGTTTTTATTAAATATTATTAGTGAGTAGAATGAACAAATATGATCAATATCCTAGAATGAAATATATAATAATGTATTTAACATTACATATATGTGATTAAGGGACAAGATGTGTTTACATGTACTAATTGATAAACCAAAAGTAATTTTTTCTTATGGGAAATATCAAGATATTAATTTTGTTTTTCTTGTAAACATCCAAAGTTATAACAATCTTTTCTCAATTGTTTTATATTGTTACTTTATCACCAGGTATACAATTTTATTATAATTATTATTTTGGAAGTTTGAAATAAAAGACCATGAATTAAAAAAAAAGAGAATGATTGTTTAATAAAAAACTGGATGTATAATATATAAGCATAGACATAGAGGTAAAGATCCAAACATGCTATGGAAGAGTATTAATTTTGTTTCATTATAAATACTCCAAATATTAATTTTCCATTGTTTTTCTTATTATCATAATGTGTTTGTATACAACTTGGTTATAACAGTTATTTTAAATTACTTGTTAAGGGGAATGTTTATTGTAATAATTTGTAATTAATGTTATTAAAATTATTGTTCTAAAAGTTTACTTAAGTTCTAAATGTTGCATTTCTTTTCTGGGCTCATTGTCACCACATCACACGAACTCAAAATGCATAGTTGAAATTAAAATGAGAAATCAATTCAGTTTAGAGCAATCTAACAGTTTAATAAACACAAATCTTTTAATAGAGATTTTTACTAGCTACATGCTGCCTTGAACTCATGGGTCATTGATGACATTGCCAATTATTAAGGTGTGTTTATTAAAATGAAATTAAATCATATATTAGTTATTAGTGAAAGTATTTGTGTTAATCACAGTTTAGTTAATATTATTTTAATAATAAGTATTACAGAACATAAATATAAAGCTTGATTATAGATTTAAATTGTAAGCATTTCTTAATTTGTGCACTACCTATGGAAATCAGTAAAATCCCTCTTGATATTCTATAGGTAGTATAAAGATTTAATAAAATCAATGATTATCCTGAGATCTCCTTAATGTAAAGTTATTCTTGAGATTATTGTCAATCTTTATTATCAAAAATAATAGGAATCAAAGTTTATCTATAATTATCTAACAGATTAATTTAATGAGTGATTGAATTAAAACTTAATAGTTATAGATATGATATAATATATTGGATATTATTTCTAGCCATGAGAGTATGTAGATACATAATAAGAAGGAATATCTGGGTATTCTCATGCCATTGAACAAATATTTTGTATTTGTTTAATATTAAGGGGATGTGATCTGTTTATAGGTAAATGAGTCTCACATTGGTTATATTTAAAATATGTCTTATTTTAGAAATGTTTAATCATGTAAAAGTAACGTGGGATAAATACTAACCTTATCTAAATTCAGTTGTTATAGTTAAAGAAAATGGTCAGGAGATAGTAAGTCTGTTAATAGTACCTAGCCAGAGTCCAAGTAGGGCCTAATGTAGGGGCTTGACTCCTCTGCTTAGGATCGTACCACCTATAGACAGGCCACTATAAAAATATTTTGTTTATATTTCTAAAAATATAGTTATATTTCATGATTACCTTTACCTAATATTACGATTTGTATTGCTAGTGGAATCATTTTTATGTATTTAAACAAGAGTACCAGAATTCATACAAGAATTCGCTGATATTCATTGCATCACACATAGTAAATTAATTAAAACATAAAAAGTATGATTGGGATTGTTTCTAGTCACTTAACATTCTGTTAATGTTTTTCCAGAGCTTAAATAAACAATAGACACATTGGCAAAGGTAATTTATATATTTAAATTATAATAAACTAACACAAACAATGCACAATGAAGTTAATATTAAAAGTAAATATTTTATTAAGACAAATTAAAATATGTAATGATAAATTACTAATATAATTGAAAAAAAATACACATGCACTAATCCAGATAGTTAAGCAAAATAATTAAAACAGTTCTTATTACACTTTCATTAGATTTATTCTAAAAAGTTCTTTGAATAATAACTCTGAAAACCTCTTTATTAGTAGTATACTATAAGCTTATAATTTAGGTTAGTTTCCAAACAATTTAGTTACAAATTGGGAATGAATAATCTCTTACCAGTAAGAAAAGATTCAGATAGCAAACATGTATTGGAGATCAATGAGCTCATGGCTATCGGTTTTAAATTGTTCTTGGTCCATCCTAAGATTAGTCACAAAAGATTTTTGGGGTTGACATCTTCATGAAGAATGACATTGACAAAAGCTCCAGTAGATTCCTGCATGACAAATTATTTCAGTATAGAATGGTCCTGGATCTTAAGTGATCCAGGTCCAGCCAAAAGCATAAAACAGACAAGACCAAGTTTGAAATCATTCTGACTTTTATAGCCTTGGATCAGTTTTTTAGACTTCTGGACATATATTTTCAAAATGTGTAAGTTGATAATCTTATATGTTTATTTTTTTTACAACGTTCTTTTCTATATACATTATTTCCACCATTATATTCTTTCTGTTTATCTGGAATAGTAATCTGCATATCTTTTTTATTCTTTTCAATTTTAACTTTTATTTTTAATTAAACCGTTACTTTGAAACAAAAAAATAACTTTCATTGTATATTTTAAAAAATAAATTATGCTAACTAAAAAAAAAAAAAATTGCATATTTTGAAAGTTTTTTTTAAATTTTAATTTTTTTAGCTTTTTTAAATACTACCAAATGCCAATATATATATATATATTGTAACCTTCCCTACTAATCTACCTAGTCATAAATGAATCATGCCGCATGTTTTTAGGCACCATATCCTCCCCTATAACCTTCCTACTAATCTAGCCAGTCAAATTACATATTTGGAACCATGTCTTCCTCTGTAACCTTCCCATCTACAACTAATCTAGAATATACACCTAAAAATAAATGTTAAACTAATGAGACAATTTCTCTATTGACTAAGCTTGCATGAAAATATAAACTTAAAGAAGATTACAAGATGATTAATAACTTCTGATCAAACTAGCTTTAAAATCCACGAACAAGCCAATAAACAAAAGGTCATGAAATAAATTTAATATTTATCAAACCAATAAATAAACAATAATTAGATCGCTGGAATAAATAAGAAATTAAAATTATGAGTTAAGCAATAGGTAAATTAGGATGTAGATGACTAAATGGATGATGGAAAATAAATCATAATTAAATAATAAAATGAAATGAGTCTGAGAATGAAGAGAAAAGAATGAAGATGTATAAGAATAGTGAATGATTAAAATGATGGTAGAATAAGAGTTAATGGATGATGAAGATGATAACGAAATAAAAGTTAGTGAATGGTGAGTTAATTAGAATAATGAATTATGATGAAAGAAGAATAAAGAAATAAAGAAAAATTGAAATGACAGATGAAAATAATGATGATGATGGAAGATGATGTCTAGAACTCTAAATTGATATTGAATTAAATGAGAATAAGATAACTAAATAAAATAGAGATTCCAAGCTTGACAAAACCAGAATATTCACTATAAAGTCAAAACAAGCTATACATTTAAACAAAAGAAGCAATTTATACTTTAAGGTTTGGTTGACTTTTATAAAACAGTGAGTACTACATAACTCAAATCCAACTACAATAAATAACTAGATATAAAATTTACAATAAAATTGAAATTCTATATTGTAGATTAATATAACTTATTATTCTCAGGGTTCACATAATTTAAAGGTTGTTATACATGATATACTTGGGTCAGTGAGAGGGATTTTGCCACTACCCAAATATAATGCACAAAACAACTCTTAATACCAAATCGAATTAACATACAATATTTATTAATTTCAAAGAAACTTTATAAACTCCACAACTATTATATACTTGGAGCTTCAAGAAAGATGGATAACTTATTATTAGCTAAACGCAATAACTTACTAACTTCCTTTTCTCAAATAAATATTAACAATGTGATCAAGGTCAGTGAATGATAGATCTGTGGGTTCAAATAAACTGATTAAACCAATATTAAGTGTTTTATCTTTTAGTATACCATTTAAAATAATATGCGCTCTAGATTAATAATATTTTTATTAAGTAATGATGCCTTAGATGTACTCATAAATCACAGGGCTTACCAAAATTATTATGATATACCAACATATAGTTACTTATGCAATATTGATCGATGATGATATGCATATAATCAGAGGATGTGTCGATAGTAATAACAATAATAATGTGTGTGTGTGGTGATCAACAATAAGACTACTGACAACAAAATAAATTTTTAACACAACAAGATTTATTTACATTATTTACAACTTTATTCCAGACACATTGCATGAAATAAGACAAAATCATTAAATAAAATCAGGGATTAAAAACAATTGATATCCCATTGACTATACACATATTAAGTAAGACAAATTAATACAGTGATATTCGTAGTATCACTATTATTATTGGATATGTTTCTATTATTATTCTATCTCATAGAATAAGATAGTTAAACTTTCTTTAAGCTAACTTAGCATTTAAATTATAAAATAAAATATATTTAGGTCTTTGGGATATACTCAATTTTTTAAATCTAAAACTTTACGTTATAATTTAGTGTATTAAACTGTAGCTATTTTATTTGTCCAAATACAATAAGGGCAATTATCATATGCAGCATAATTAATATTTTTTTATTATTTACTATAAAAGATTCATTGTATTGATGTGGGGACAGACATCATAAGTTAAATGCACACTGCAACATTGCCTATGTCCACAACCTAATCATTTAAAAATTAACTTATCTTACTGATCCATCAGCAAGTCACTGCTTGATGAAGATAAATCCACACTGTCCATGTGTATCTCTTGCTTTTTCATATAGAAGTTCTACAATCATTAATAAGTTTTGGGTTGGTTTGTTTATACACTGATGAAGATCCTACAACATTATAAAGATACTATTCCAATTAGGCAAACACTATAGATAGACCAGTGTCCCTTAATCTAACTTTATCCTATCCTTGCTTGGAAATACTAAACATCACCATACATTGTGGAAAACTAACTATATAACCTCATGAGGGACCAAACAATAAAGAGAGGCTCTGCAAAACAACATAATAGTTGTACAACAATATGGCCAATTCTGATATCTTTCCATAGGTATATAAGTGTGAGCATGGCATCATCACGGGGAAATAGAATTCAGACCATGGGTATCCTCAATTGGGATTAACTATGCTAACTAAGCACTAACTATGAATCAGCCTTGACAATATCATCCTCTCATTTAACCAGCAATGGGAGATTGTCCATCAGCCCATGCACAATATTAATACTAATATTCTATTTGGTGCCATTATATGTGGCACATACTTATCAGCTGAAAGCTGCCACAAATCCTTATCCATACAATAGCAAGGTAAAATAACACTAATAATAAAAGTTGTAATTATAAATTTATTAAATGCACATTGATTACATAAGTAATATTTACTGAGGCTATAACCTCGATAATATGTGTATAAAATGTGATAGTAGGGATCTCTACAGGTGTTTTAACCACAAGCTTACACTATGGAAGAAAAGAGGGGAGCCCTTCTTTACTTCAACCTACTTTCTATTTAAATAGGTGAAGCTGAAGCAGTTAGATCTGCAAGCGTGAAGCTATTCAATACTTTATTGATTAAGTCCACATTTCTTCTTACACATTAATACTCACGAAATCTTTCGATTTACAATGAGTCAATGGAAAAATTTTATATTTAGAAATTTATTACAGTAATTTGAAGTTGTAATTATAAATTTATTAAATGCACATTGATTACGTAAGTAATATTTACTGAGGCTATAACCTCAATAATATGCGTATAAAATGCGATAGCAGGGACTTCTACAGGTGTTTTAACCACAAGCTTACGCTATGAAAGAAAAGAGGGGAACTCTTCTTTACTTCAACCTACACTCTATTTAAATAGGTGAAGCTGAAGCGGTTAGATCTGCGAGCATGAAGCTATTCAATACTTCACTGATTAAGTCCACATTTCTTATTACACATTAATACTCATGAAATCTTTTGATTTACAATCAGTCAATGGGAAGATTTTGTATTTAGAAATCTATTACAGTAATTTACAGTTGTAATTATAAATTTATTAAATGCACATTGATTATGTAAGTAATATTTACTGAGGCTATAACCTCGATAATATGTGTATAAACTATTTAAATAGAAAGTAGGTTGAAGTAAAGAAGGGTTCCCCTCTTTTCTGCCATAGCATAAGCTTATGGTTAAAACACCTGTAGAGGTCTCTACTATCGCATTTTATACGCATATTATTGAGGTTATAGCCTCAGTAAATATTACTTATGTAATCAATGTGCGTTTAATAAATTTATAATTACAACTTTAAATTACTGTAATAGATTTCTAAATATAAAATCTTTCCATTGACTCGTTGTAAATCGAAACATTTCGCGAGTATTAATGTGTAATAAAAATGTGGACTTAATCAGTGAAGTATTGAATAGCTTCACGCTCACAGATCTAACCGCTTCAGCTTCACCTATTTAAGTAGAAAGTAGGTTGAAGTAAAGAAGGGTTTTCCTCTTTTCTTCCATAGCATAAGCTTGTGGTTAAAACATCTGTAGAGGTCCCTACTATCACATTTTATACGCATATTATCGAGGTTATAGCCTCAGTAAATATTACTAACAATAAAAGTGGAAACATAAATATTCCATTTCACAATGCAGAAACTATTAATATATTAATAAATGAACCACCATGTAAAAGTCAACTGACCACTAATTATTTTAAAATAATACATCTACTTTTGTTATAGCAAGCCATACACATGTAAATAATGAAGATCACCCTACATTTTATCTTTAAAGTGGACATATTCATTCATAGGCAAAATTAAGAAATGGAAAATGCTTATATGAATTACTTCATATAAAAAACAATGGGGTCATTATGTGTATTACTGTGACAAATTTGGATCTGTTTGTTTACCCTTTAATAAAATATTAAAATCTGTTTTAAAAAATGCGAAAGAGAAATAGCTTTCTCTCTCTCTCTGTCTAAATGTATGTATCTTTATAAATCTATACATCCTTTTACCAAATATATCTTATACTACAATAAATATACATAATAAAAAAAATCTCTGAATAACACATGATGTAAATATATTATAACACTAAACATAGCAATAAAAAAATAAATAATGAGCATTTTTTCCCATTAGATTTTATCCTATTAGTCAAAGTTTGTTTCATTTTTATGAGAAAAATGACAAGAAAATGGATATCATAAGCAAATATTTCTAAGTAATGCATATATATATATATATATATATATATATATATATAAACAAAAATGCTTAGACGCCATCTGTGGACATATATATATATATATTGTTATTATCGATGTCAGCATAGTGAGACAATATTCAAACACTTTTCCAAAGGCAATGCCACTAAAATAGGTTTATTACAATCTACAAATGCATTCTTTTAAAATCATTTATTGATTTATATATCGATGTCAGCATAGGGAGATAATATTTAAACACTTTTCCAAAGGCAATATGACTAAAATAGGTTTATCGCAATCTACAAACAAATTCTTTTAAATCATTTATGTATCAATGTCTGCATAGTAAGAAAATATTTAAACACTTCTAAATGTCAGACAATTAAAATAGGTTTAAAATAATTTATTGATTTGTTTATTTTGTTTTTTCATCCGCGAATATATTTATCATAATTTTAAATGATTTAGGCAAGTTTCAAACATTTTAAAATATTATTAATCTGCAAGTATTAATCTGCAAGTTGCTCAGTAAGACTAAAAAAAATAAACATTTATTTCTTTGTGTCTATCAGCAAATTAATATAAGTTTAAGAACATTAAGAAAAATTTATTAATTGTGAGTAATTATCAATACAAAATACGTGGCATTAATAATCTGTCATTTTTCTATTTTCAATAATTAAGCAAACTCATGCTGAAACATCATGGCAGATGAGTTTTCTACTTTAGTGGGAATAAGACATAAATTCTTGCATTTCTCATTTAATTTTATTAAACTTTATGAAATTAAAAATGATTTGGTTTGTCTACTATATCTCCTGAAACTTTTCTTCAAAATTATTTCGAATTATTTTTATTGAAATGATAATTTATCAGCAAACATCTTTTTCTGTTTTATAATAAGAGCGCGAAAATTAAAACACTTTAATCTTTGTCTTTTAAACCTAAATAATTTCTGTGTTAATTTTAAATCTGACAATTGACTGATGTAAATAAAATAAAATAAATTGCTTACATTTTCTGGAATCGTTCTTCATTTGAAATAGTATATGTTGAGGCAAATAATTATCCAGATGGTGGTCATTCTAGTTTTTCCAGTAAGCACATTAGGAATCATAAGATCGATGAAAAACAGAGCTGAAATGATACAGAGTTATAAAGTTTCTATTCCATCCTTTTTAATTCCACATAATCTTGAAGTTTTGTTCAAATTTTATTTTTACTTTTTTTTTTATGAGTGTAGAATTAAAGTATTCTTATTACAATTTTTTTCTTTTAATAGTTCCCCCCTACTAATTTGCCTTATTATTTATACCTTGTATTATAAGGCATGATTGGTCCTAAATGGATCAATACTAAACAGTGTGAATAAATTAATTTGTCTCTCTAGTGACTATCACCTAGACTATTTTATATTATTTTAAATTACAATACAATATATTTAAAGATTGTTTAAAAAAATTTTGAAGAATTATAAATTGATTTTGTTGTTTATTTTTAATTACTGTTTAATAATAATAATAATAATAATAATAATAATAATAATAATAATAATAATAATAATAATAATAATAATAATAATAATAATAATAATAATAATAATAATAATAATAATAATAATAATAATAATAATAATAATAATAATAATAATAATAATAATAATAATAATAATAATAATAATAATAATAATAATAATAATAATAATAATAATAATAATAATAATAATAATAATAATAATAATAATAATAATAATAATAATAAAGTGTTAAATATTTCCATACTTCCAAATTGGTTTAATACTATTAAGATATTATTTGAAATAGCTGCCACTGGAACTTGTGATAAAATGTTTATGAGATTCATATCCACTCTATCAGATTTTCCAGTGCACCACAAACAGTCAAAGTCATCATTACTTTCAGAATATTTATGGGTGAGCTTTTGCTTAATTGGAAAATTATAATCCGCAAGCATTTCAATCTATGACTGATTTCTACACATTGATTTTCAATATATTAATAAATTATTACTAATTAAAATTTAAAATTTTACATACTGGACCACTGAATAAAGCTTACTGTGATAGAGCCAAAACATATGGTTACAATATATATATATATATATATATATATATATTGTTATGTATATATATATATATATATATATATATAATAAACAAAACAAGTTATAAATTTTGTAAATTTGCTCATAGCTTGCATTTTATGATCACTAGATAGAGCTTTACCAATAGCCCACAATCAAGCTTTGTTTACATAAATGCTGAGGGGGATAGAATTCAATATCTCTTTCAAATTGTCTCCAACCTTTAAACCATGGTTTTCAGCAAGTTGGCTCACATCAGTAAAGGGTAGGAAAACTAGAAACTAGCTCTAAACACCAACTCTCCAATTAGCATTTATGAAACATGTTTCTATCAGCTTGAAAGCATGAACTTTACCGATATGTAAATATCTTCAAATCCAGTCAAACAAACTAGATCGCTATATGGGTCTGAATTCAGTTCAGTTTTACCCCATAGTAAAAGCCTCTACAATCTATATCATTGCAAAATTCTTCAAAGGTAAATTTATGATAAACAAAACAAGTTACAAATTTTGTAAACTTGCTCATATCATGCATTTTATGATCACTAGATTGAGCTTCTATTGCTCTCAGTGTTTATGTAAACAAAGCTTGATAGTGGGCTATTGGTAAAGCTCCATCTAGTGATTATAAAATGCAAGCTATGAACAAGTTTACAAAATTTATAACTTGTTTTTTTTATCATAAATGTACCTTTGAAAGTTTTTGCAATGATATAGATTGCAGAGGCTTTTACTATGTGGTGAAACTGAACTGAATTTAGACCCATATAGCTATTTAGTTTGTTTGACTGGATTTGAAGATATTCTTGTATCTGAAAAGTTCATGCTTTCATGCTGATAGAAACATGTTTCATAAATGCTAATTGGAGAGTTGGTGTTTAGATCTAGTTTCTAGTCTTCCTATCCTTTACTGGCATGAGCCAACTAGCTTGAAACCATGGTTTAAAGGTTGGAGACAATTTGAAAGAGATATTGAATTCTATTTCTCTCAGTGTTTATGTAAACAAAGTTTGATAGTGGGCTATTTGTAAAGCTCCATCTAGTGATCATATATATATATATATATATACTATATATAGATTGAGCTGATTGATGGTTACTATATATATATATATATATATATATATATATAGTAACCATCAATCATCAATTAATAAGAATATGTACACAAAAAAATAATGTTAAAATAAAAATATTATTTTTTTTAAAACCAACTAGGCTAATATGAATCGATAAATCTAAGGAAAGTTATCAAGTATTCATGAAAATAATAACTTCTACTATCAACATCCCTTAAACTAGCCTTAAAATCCATAAGCAACATATTTCTAGATAAATTTAATATTTGCAAACTAATAAATAGTTAATAATCAGGGTCATAAAATGAATATGGAATTCAAATTATGAATTAGGTGATAAATAAATTAGGATGTACATGAATAAATGGATGATGAAAACAAATAATAATTTATAATGAAAACAAACAAGCTTAAGAGTGAGGAGAAGAGAAAGAAAGTGTGTTAGGTTAATGAATGATTAAGATGCTGATAGAATACTAAGCAAATGAACGATAATCATTTATGAGAATGAATTAAGATAAAATGAAGATGAAGAAATAAAAGAAAGATCAGATGAAATATCAGGACAATGTTCACGAAAAAGAATAAGATCCTGAACTATAAACTAATATTGCATTAAACAACAGTAAGATAAAATAAAATAAAGTATGGATTCTAAGCTTGATGAAACCAGAATATTTAACCATGAATTTAAAATAAACTATAAGTTTTAAAAACTAGAAAAGAAATTTATATCTTATACTTATACAAACTCAATTAAACTGTGAATATAGCACAATGAATAGTTTTAGACATAAACATTACCATAAATTCAAAATTACCACTGTCCAATTAGTAATTTACTTTTCTCGTGGTTCAGATAACTTAAATATTACTATTTTATAAGATATACTTGGGTTAGTGAGAGTGATTTTGCCATTACCCAAATATAACAAACAAAGACAGCTCATAAAACAAAATAGAATTAATAAACATATTTGGCAATCAATACCAACAGTAATATGTACTTTAAGTTTTATGAAGTACAAATAAATTCTTAATAAAGCAAGTACAATAACTTACAAACTATCTTTTATTAAATAACTAAGGGCAATATGGTCAAAAGCAGTGAATGATGTATCTGATGATTCAAATAAACAGGTTATTCCAAAACCAATGGATCATTACAATATTATTAAAAACAATAAGACACGGGCTTAAGATCAACAGTGTTCTGATCAATAAGCTATAAATTCTAAATGCATTTTAAATGTAAAAACTTATCAAAATCACTGTCATATGTTAATGTGTAATAAATCATACTGTACTGATTGATGATGACTTTAAAACAATAAGATAATGTGTTGATAGCAATAATAATAATAATAATAATAATAATAATAATAATAATAATAATAATATTCCAGTGCGCATGCACGAGTATGCCCTGATCATCGTGAATGAACATCTAATTTCTATCATTTATTATTCATATTTTTATTGGAGTTAAACCCTCAAAATTGTGTCTTACTTCTGATTATGACAAAGGCAAGTATTTTATATATATATATATTGTGGGTGTGTATTGATTAAACACCTGTAATTAATTCACTTTTACTGTTGGCGGCAAGCAATTGTAATAACATGGCCGCCACTAGTCCAAAGCCACATGGAGAAATTTCACCAACGTATGCTGACATTACTAAATCACTAGCTAAAGATAAAGCTACAAATAAAAATGCTTTCTTTATTAATAAGAACTTGGATTCAAATCCGAGATTTCACAAAACAACAATAGCGGATATAGCAGAATTAGATTTAAATACCACTTCAAATGAAGAAAACCAAATAAGCTCCCCAATTATGTGGACGGGAGATCAACTGCAGAACATCTTGGAGAATTTCAATGAAACTGTGCCTAAAAATCGTTTTTCTTCCTTTAAACGATTCTTTACAGAGCAGTCTGTCGTAATAGCAATTACTGATCTCAACTGCTCTTTATATAAATTCCTTAAGGAATTATTATATGAGGTGTTTAGCTGCAACAACTTTTGGGATAGTATTCTGCGAATAGCGAATCATCCCAATTCTCGATACCTCATACTAGAATTCTTTAACACAGAGCAAAGAAGTCTTTTTTTTTAAAAAATCAAATGCCTCAGCAATTACGTGCTTATAATAATAAATCAGAATAGACAGAATGTAATTTTGGGCATCTTGAAAAATGCTTTTTTAAATTATACTGTTAACGATTTTAAAAGATTAATTGAACCGTTTGGAACAGTGATACAATTCCAAACAATTTACTTGAAAGATACCCCCATCCTCGTCTATAGCAATAACTATGAGTACAAAGTGAAATTGCACAATAATGTGGAACCGCTAAATATACCTACGCAAATCGTTGATCATGAAGCAACACTACTTCTGATTATACATGGATTAAAACCTCAATGCTTCCAGTGTGGTCAAAGAGGTCATTTGGCAAATAGCTGTATTAATATACGATGCAAATGCTGTAATAAGATAAACACACACACCGAGATGCCCTGAGAATGAAACACAAGACAATGCAAGCTGTGAAACAGATATGCAAGAAACAAATGATTTACTTATTAACTTTGAAAGTAAATTAGAAACAGAAAAACCACATAAAGTCAAAATGGATAATGACATACTAAAAAAATCAGAAAATCTAACTACAACTGTCATAAGAAATAAAACATCCACCAATATCATGGATGGAATAGTACAAAGTTACAAAAAAAAAAACAAAAAAAAACACTTATCATGGATGAAATAGTGCCAAGCACGTCACAAAAAAGTACAAGCAATACCATGGAAATGAGAAAACTGGGTTGGCCTCCACACAAGAAGCATGTATCAAAAAGGGACTCAATCACAGGACTCTAGTGAAGAAGAAGAAACTATCAACTTACATATACAACATAAAAAGTAAAAATTGCTAACTTAAACGTTGTCAACTAGATTGCAAATATTTTAGAAAATGATGTAGTAAATGAAGCCACCAAAATCACACCCTGCTCAATTCTTGATGAGGTCTAAACTCAGTTTCCAAAAACACACCATGTTCAATTTCTCCTGAGATGCAGAGCCAGCATGATTTGTCAGAGTTCGGGTCATTTGCTAATGACCCAGATTATGGTCAAGAGATGGAGGGTGAGTAGTGTGCATGACCACTTTGCTTTTCATATAATATTGAATTCAAATTTTTATAAATTAATATGAAAGTAAAAATTGGTGCTTTTTATGTAAGGGGTTTAAACTCCGTGGCAAAAGTCATGGACCTCTCAAAATGGCTTAGTATTACACAACCCCAGGTAATTGGTTTGCTTGAAATAAAAATATATGACAGCTCATGTATAGAACCATCAGATTATTTACATAATCATGGTTTCTCTATTTTCTCAAAAAATCCATTACACCATCAACAGGCATGGGTGCAATTATCATTTAGAAAACTTTACATGGACTTGTTTTGAATAGGATTGCAGTTTGTCTGGTAGATGATTTTTTTTGCAAACTGCCATCTTGAGATCATTGGTAGAATATGCATTTCAATTTTGTCTTTTATTACAGATTCAAGGATTTTGATTTCAAGAGGGTTCATAGATATAGGCCATATGTTTTTGACAGTTGAGATTTTTTCTGTTTTTTTTTTGTGAAATGGGACTAGTAATATGGGATATAGGCCTTCAATGAGATATAGTTCTTTTGATAAAAAATTTGGCAGTCTTGACAAGTATTTTGCAATAAAGTGTCAAAGATGAGCTTACACAAATTTAGTTATGCCATGTATTCCAGGGTGACAAGACTCAGCTATATCTGCCATTTTCTTAATGAATTCTTCTGGGACAAATAAAATGTCATCTTCTGAAATTCCAAAATAATGTGGCTTTGGATGAAAATCTTTCACTACCTTGGAAGACATTTTTATAATGTAGATACAATGAGTTAAGAATGTTATTACCAGATACTATCTCATTTTGTATTGTAAGTGCACTAGGGACTCTAATTTTGGGGGGTTGACACATTGCCCAGCTGATGTATTGTCTTGACCATGTATGAGGTTTATTTAGATATATTTTCCTTTTTTTAATAGACAGATATTCTGTGAGTGTTTTGCATGTGGAAAAATAAGCTTTTCTCAGAGCAGCAATTCTCAGGTATTCATCAGCCTTTGATGTAGAGTGAATAATTCTCTTATGCAGCTCATCGGCTAATACTAGAAATT
Organism: Epiperipatus broadwayi; assembly: GCA_028023455.1. Classification (NCBI taxonomy): domain Eukaryota; kingdom Metazoa; phylum Onychophora; class Udeonychophora; order Euonychophora; family Peripatidae; genus Epiperipatus; species Epiperipatus broadwayi. Next base: position 15,642 of record JAQFVV010006570.1, on the reverse strand, counting down.
TTGTAGGTGAGGAAGAAATCCTTGTAATATGGTTAATTTTGTGAGAGATAATGTTGTCAAAAGCAATCCATGCTTGTGGAGGATCTAGGCCTAGCTTCATCATTTTGAAGATTGCTATGTAGATTTCAGAAAACAGAAATTCTGTGGTTCAACTGGGAAGTAATATTCAAATTGTTTTATTAGTTGATATTTGAGTTTTATATGACAAGTCAATGTTTATAGTGACAAATATTGCTAGGTGGTCTGATAGTGTTGAGTTATTGAAAGATATTTTAATCATATGATGCAGCATAGGAGACTAGAAGACTAAGTCAATCAATGAAGAATGTCTACCATTGTTAAAGGATACTGTATTATTTGGCAGACATCCTTCTCCACTCATCAGTGGAATAGTGAGTCTATGAAGCATTTTCTTAACAAATTGACCGTAAGGCATGTTGAAGTCCCCTAATAATAAACGCGGATATGATGATGATGCAAGGAGGGAGTTAATTGTTAATACTAGCCTATTTACTATTGTTGGTCCTGAAGGTATATATACAAAAACTATGTTTAGAACTATGGCTTGATGATTAAATGTGATGATCATTGTTAGAAACAGGAAGAAACGTTGATGTATTAGTAGGTACACCAATTCCTAGATCAATACTATACATCATTACCAACATCTTAATTAATAGAGAAATGCACCTTACAATGAATGGAAAATATTCACCTTCCTTCAACCCTTACTGCTCCATTCCACAAGGATCTCCATTAAGTGCCATTTTATTCAAAACATATATAAACTCACTCTTCAACAAAATTGAAAAAAGCATACCTGGCATACACATTTCGAGTATAAATACTAACATGTCATCCTTAGCCTTTATGGATGATATCATGGTTTTCCTGTCAAATAAAAAATATCTACCAATGCTGTTGCAAATACTGGAAGAATACTCAAACGAGTATAGACTTAAATTCAATGCTGATAAATGATGTGCATGGAAAATTTTTAATGGCAGCCTATCCAGCATCCTTTTTTAAAGGAAAGTCTACTTCTTTTTTTGCAATTCCTATTTCATCTGAATAATGCAGCAATGTGAGTAAAAATCCAGAATATGCTCAAAATAAAAATTGAAAATATAACAAGCTTGCTCATGAAAACTTATTTCTCAATTTACACAAAAGTATCAATATTCAGCATGCTAATCACTATAAGAATTATATACTATACTTCAATAGTTATATATGCAAAAACCTTTCTCACATATATCTACTCAATGCTCATAAAACTTTTATGGGGTCAACGGATCATTTCCATCTCGATTAAAAAACTTCAGGTTCAACTTATACACAATGGTATGGGACTTCATTCAGTTAGCACATTTAGAATACAGAAAACACTAAGCCTTATCTCATCTATCACTAAATTATTCCATCAAATTGCTCCTACCTTAAAAATTACCCCAACTGATAAACCACCACCTACAAAAGGCTATTGGAAAAACCTTATTGACCTTTGCTTTCCATTGATAATCTCCATTTCTACCCTCCCCTGAATAAATATCAATATTGGGTAGTACATTCCCTCCTCCAACCACATTCACTTAATGATGAGAGTAAATCAATTTTAAGACTCAATAACCATCAAATAATTAGAAAATTTAGGTTTCAGAACCTGGAGCCAAAATTCTTTGATTTTTTAGTTAAACTTAATCTGGAATGCCTCCCTACCCTGCAAGAGAGTAGATGTTCAGTACACATTGTCACAGGGATATAGAAACACAAACACGCCTATTCTTTGACTGTCAATGCTTTGACAGCATATGGATAGCAATCCCTAGACTATTCAATAGCACTCTTGTTAATATGCACTATTTATTTAAAACATTCAGTAAAGACATATATGAACAAATTCGGACAAGCACTTATTCTATATGCACTATGGTGCACTAGATGTACATTCATGTACAATAATAACCCTAGAAGACACCCAAACACTTTTTCAATCAAATTGGAAAGTATTAGAGAAAGGGACAAAAAATCACATCAGAAAAAGTCTTCCAAGACACTTTGTCTTACTTAGATCCTAGCCTAAAGTAATGACAATTCTCTCATTTTGTCACCCCAGTGAGATGATGAAAGAGAGACATGAATAAACTTATATAATTTTTTACAGTTTGAGATTTCTGCCTTTTTATGTATGTACTCTAATTTAAGATGTAACTGACTGTTTCCATTTAATTTTTCATATATATATATATATATATAATTAAGTATTTATTTATACAGCACTAAAGTAATTGTTTTTACTGCTCATTCTATATCTACCATGTACATGTTATTATACCATTGTTATACTAAATGTATCAAATTCCTGTATCATACTATATGTAATAAGCTATGTAACCTTTGATTGCTTAATAAAGTTCTTTGAAAAGTAGTAGTAGTAGTAACAACAACAAAGCAACAGCAGCAGCAGCAACAACAACAACAACAACAACAACAATAATAATAATAATAATAATAATAATAATAATAATAATAATAATAATAATAATAATAATAATAATAATAATAATAATAATAATAATAATAATAATAATAATAATAATAATAATAATAATAATAATAATAATAATAATAATAATAATAATAATAATAATAATAATAATAATAATAATAATAATAATAATAATAATAATAATAATAATAATAATAATAATAATAATAATAATAATAATAATAATTATTATTTTAATTTTAATTTAATAAACATATAATCTCCTTGTGATAAAAAATCACGCATGGAGCTTAACAAAAGTACATGTGCAAATAAAATAAAACATTAATATATAATAAAATAATTAAATAAAAAAAAAGTTTTTCATTATCATCAATTATAATCCAGTCCATAAAAAATTTTCTCAAAGTTTTTTTTGATAGGTGATTAACATTAAATCCAATATTCCTAATAAAAATATTGTGAAATATTGGACCAAGATAACATTTCTGATATCGACAATGAGTTTTAAAGTATGTTGGTTCAAATAATAAATCAAAATCACTTGATCTAGTCACCATTATTGATGAAGAATTATTTTTATTCATTCCTTTGTATTTAATATAATAACACAAAATATCCACTAAAAATAATTGATGAATAGTTCAAACTCCAGAACACTTATATAATTCAAGTGTTGGCAAATCCAAAGGTTTAAACAAAATAATTCTTAATGTAAAATGTTGTAGTGTTTGTAAAGACTTCAAAAAATATGCTGCAGTGCCATCCCATAATGTTATACTATAACAAAGTCTGGTTAAGAAAATTTGTTTATATATACTTAAAAGGACATATTTATTCAAACAATCTCTTAATCTATAAAAAAGAAAATTAAGTTTTCTTAATTTTACTTGAAGCCAAAAAATATGCTTATCCCAATGTAAATACTCATCCAAAAACAAGCCAAGGTAAGAAATTGTTGATGTCCTGGTAATTTTCTGACAAGACATTTGATTCACCTCGGGCAATTGAATTAACAAGTATTTTGCTGGAATATTTTTAAGAGAATATATTATGTAATTACATTTATTAATATTTAGCAGTAATCTATTATTGTTCATCCATTGTGTAATTTTAAATAAATCTTCATTCACAAGTTTCTCAAGTAAACTATATGAAACTGCTGAAGTAACCAAAGCAGTATCATCTGCAAAACAAAAAATGTTAGAATGAAAAGAAAGATCAAGCAGATCATTAATATAAACAGTAAATAACAATGGACCCAGGGGTGAACCTTGAGGAACTCCATATCTAATTATTTCAGAATCACTCAAAAATTATTAATTTTAACAATTTGGCTTCTATTACTTAAATAAGATTTAAACCATTCAAGCATAGTACTCATTATGCCACAATAGTGTAACTTAATTATTAATATATCATGTGGAACACAGTCAAATGCTTTCCGCAAATCTAAATAAATGCCTATAGTTTTGCAACCTTTTTCTAAAGATTCAGTGATGATTGAAACATCTTCAGATAAAGCCAGTTCTGTAAATTTTCCTGGCAAAAATCCCAAATTGATTATTTGAAAATAAATTATATTTTTGAAAAAACAAAACAATTCTGTTTTTTACAGACATTTCCAAAATTTGAGACAATGTTGATAAAATAGAAAATGGCCTGTAGTTTTCCAAACATTCCCTATCTCCACTCTTAAAAATAGGTGTAACAACAGATGATTTTAAACAATCTGGAAATATACCTGAATCAATAGAACAATTAAATAAAAAAGATAAAATTGGTAAAAGAATGGAAACATTTTCAATCAATATTTTTACAGAAATACAATCCAAACCAACACATTTCTTATGTCTTATTTTATAAAGAGAATCTAAAATTTCACAATCTTCAATTTCTTTAAGAACAAACGAATTCAGGATAGATTTCTCATATTGAAAAACATGAGAACTGCAATTATTTTCAAAACTATTCATTAACAATTCCACACTATGTACAAAATATTGATTTAAATGATCAGTTTTGAATTATTTAAAACATCAATAGATATTTCATTAATCTTTAGTCTAGAAATTTGTGAAAATCCTTTTTTAGAAATAAATTTATTAACCACAGTCCAAAAGTTGCTTAATTAAGTTGATTTTAAAGAATCAATTTGAGTAGAATAGAAAAACAATTTAGCTTTGACTATATCTTTCTTTATTTCTTTATAAAGAACCTTTAGCTGAATTTTTAAATCTTCATTAGCAGGAAACCTTTTAAAAAGCTTGTACAATTTCTTCTTTCTGTTAATTTTTGATATTAACTCATTTGTAATCCAATCATGTCTTTTCAAATCTTTCTTCTTTATATATTTTATAAAAGAACAATAATGTATAAACTATTTCATCTTATCAACAAAGAATGAAAATGCACAATTTACATCATTCACTCAAAGATTAAATTCCAGTCATATTTAGTAATTAAGGGATGTAAAAGATCATGAGATAAAAGTTTAAAACACTTTTTACTATGAGAAAATTTCTTTTTAAAAGTAACAACAATTATTTTGTGATCTGTAAGACACCAATCCAAAAAAAGATATTTTCAAAATAATATTTTCAAGACATCTAGCAAAGACGTGGTCAATAAGTGAAGATGATGAAGATGTAACATGTGTAGGATGAAATAAACATTGAATAAATCAAAAAAGTGACAGCATATTTAAATAATGTTGAGCAGCAACAGAAAGTTCACCAGAAATATCAATATTCAAGTCACCAACAAGAATAATGAATTTATCATGTAATCTAGTAAGTAAATCACCAAGTTCATCACTAAAAATATCAACTGTATGACTGCAAGACCTATATAGAGCAATAAGTGTTAATTTGTCTGAACCTAAAATGAAATTTAAAATAAGACACTCAGAAGAAACAAAAACTGCATCAATAGAAGTCACACTAAGGAATGATTTATAATAAACTATCACTCCACCTGACCTATTATTAATTCTAAAATTAATAATTGATGTACATCCCTCTAACTCATACAGTCCTTTTTCACATTTGTTAATCCAGATCTCGGACAAAATTATAATATCAAATGAATAATCAAGTGAATGTAAAAGAATTAACAACTTATCAAAGTGTTTCCTGACACTACGAATATTTATATGAAAAATCTTAAAATTATCAATAGCCAAATCGGATTCAGAATCAATCCTAATAGCCTTATCCCCTGTATCTTTTCACAACCAAATTTTCCCAACTTTAATCCAAACAAACGTATACTTATTTTCTTTAGCTATTGTACAAACTTTCCAAAATAATTTTCTATTTTCAGGCAACAAATCTTCATTTAAATATATACAATTATCAACTGTAGCAATAGGCAAAACATCAGAGAGATATAATTTAATTCTTTTACCTCCTAACAAAAATAACTCCGTTATCATTTTACTAACAAAATTAACTTTTATTACAGGCCTAAAACTACCTCCACATTTTAATCTATAAATAGAATTAATATAATTTTTATTAAAGTCTGACAATTCTAATTTTTTAGCTATATTTTCAACAATATTAAATAAATTTTCATCATTAGCATATTCAACACACAATTTTAATATTCTTTTCTAATCTTTGCTCCTTTAAATAAAAAAATTTCAGTTGTTGTCATCGCCGTGTAATGCGGCCGCTTGGTGACACTGCGGTACCATGTACAACCGTCAAGAAGCATGCAAGTGGTAAAGTTCTACACAAAAAATGCTCAAAACATCGATGTAAATAAAAATAAAAAAGGAGCCGAAATGGTCGATGCCCCCCCCCCCCCCCCAATGGACAAAAACGCTGAAAACATCGATGTAACCAAAAATAAAAAATCGCTGGCATTGATGTAACCAAAAATAGAAAATCGTTGAAAACATATATGTAAAAAAAAAAAAAGAAATAGCAGAAATGATCGATGGGTCACCTTTCCCCCATAACGAACAATTCTTTTATGAAATGGACAAAGTGAAATTCCAAAAGGAAAATACAATGAACAAAATCTTGTAAAAGGCAAATGAAAAAAGAAATCTTGAAAATGCTATAAACTACAATTGCAACAAAATCAGAAACATTTATACTGCTAAATGTCAACGAAGGTCCAATAATGGCGGATAGGCGAGATTTCTAAAGACAGAATTTCATCAATATTTAGCATTCAACATTTACAAATATGCTTTGAAATTATGGCAAATCATAAATAAGTACTTTTCAAATAGATTCCAAAGTAGTGCTTATTATACCCCCCCCCCGGGTTCAATTTATCAGATTAATATTACGCTGCTTTGAAATTATGCCATATCATTTAAATGCATCTATAAAAGCAGTAAGAAGATTACAGAAAAATATATATTTACCAATTTCATTTGTAGTAGGCAGTTGGATGCTTGCAGCAGAAATATGACAAAAATGGCACCAATTAACATCACATTACAATCAGCGGGCAAACAATTATACTTTCGCAGAAAATGGGAAAAAGAAGGTTCAAATTTTTAGGCTTTGGGTACAAAATTATTCATATAAACGCTCAGATGTTGAAGAGTATTGGAGCAAGATTATTTAGTGTAGTTTTTTTTAGACAGTTGAAGTAGAGTTGAATAATCACTGCAGAGAACAGATTTTAACAGAGTTGAATAGTACTAGCAGATTAAATGATGGTGGTTTAAGAAATACGACAAAGGTGTCACAAATTAATAGCAGATTACAATCAGTAAACAATTATAGTTTCAAGAGGCAAAAAAAAAGTTCAAATTTGGGCGCAAAATTATTCATACAAACATTCAGATGATGAAGAGTATTGGAGCAAAATTATTTAGTGTAGTTTTTCTTCAGACAGATTGAAGCAGAGTTGAATAATCACTGCAGAGAACAGATTTTAACACATTTGAATAGTAACAGCAGATTGAATGATGGTCGTTTAGGAAATACAACAAAGGTGTCACAAAGTAATAGCAGATTACAATCAGCAAACAATTATAGTTCTGCAGATGATAGGCAAAAAAAGATTTAAATTTTTAGGCTTTGGGTGAAAAATTATTTAGAAAATAGCAGAAGATAGCAATTTAGACATTTTACAATTTACACTGATGGTATAGCAATGGTTTGCAATATCGCATCGAATATATCTTCATCATGATGTAGTCGACGCCACATGAATTCAGCTAAATATGACTCCAAGTGACATCAAGCAGTCCCCCTCTCTCTTTTATTGCACCATTTCAATAGCCCCCCAAGTCTTTCTATGTTCTGCATGTGTGCACCAGTAGAAGGATCAAAAAAATTATAACTGTGGTTGACTTTGAAATGCTGGTTACCTGCAGCATTCAATTCCTTACTCTTGTATGCCTTCCAGCAGTCAGAATAGATGGAAGATCCTGGTGCTATATGTTCTTTAATGTCATCTAAAAGAACAGACATTGCTCGACATGGAATAGTGATAATGAAACACTCTTTTGTTTCTCTACATAAACCGCGAAATAACCATTGTTGTGGAAGAATTCTTCCCTGCTGGTTTTTATATTTAGTAAATAGAGTTTCATCTACCTCTACAATTTTTCCTGGGCCTCCAATTTTGCATGATGGGCAAGATAGCAGACTTTCTTTACAGCCTTCTCTCAAATATTGTTTCCATGCAATGACACCTGTCTTGCTCAATTCCAAATCATATTCCCCCAATTGTATGGTCAATTGGTTTATACTCCAATAATAAATGATTCAGATGGCTGTGATGAATGACAATTGGCAGCCTTCAAACCAGGTTCCCTTCCGATGTGCTATGTGACTTTGACAGGCACGGATATTGCACCTCCATTGTGCCCTTGGAGTGACAAAAAGTTTCATTTCATGGCCATTGGCACACACTTTTTGAGAGGGCAGAACTCTTTTACTTTGAAGGAAATCTACTGCCTCATGTTCCATCTTTGAAATATTCCAAATTTTTATCATTTTGAATATAAAAAGAAGATGACTGATAAGATGGATACTACTGATATTTCAGCGCATGATTTTGAAATGTTGCGTGAAAGTTTGTGCATGTTTGATGTTGTATTCATCTGTGTAAAAAAAATCCCATATAAACCCTGTCAAAAAATACAAATAATTCTAACAACTTTTATTTCTAGCAGTACAAAATAAATAGTACGTCATAACAATACTAGGCACATTTCAAAAGACTACTTCAGTAACATTTTGGTTAAATTTATCGGCTTTGGAAATGATATTTTTCAAGTGAAAAGTCTACTACGTCACATTTCATTTTGAAAGTACAAACTGTGACTTTTAATATTTTAGGGTGCGATTATATTTTTTCTTTTTAAATCTTTAATTGGTATATAAAGAGTATTTGCGTTTATGTGTGCATATTTTATGATAGCGTATATAGTGATAATTATATGGGTATATTCAAAGCAAACATATTAAAATATAATTAAAATGTACAATTAAAATAAGTTGTGTGGACATTGCTGTAATGCAATCGATTTAAATTATCTTAAGTCAAAAAACTTCATTTACTTGCCTTGGCATATAAATTTCAATTTCTGGAGGGTTCTCGCACACATGTTAAAATCTGATTTAAAAATAAATTGAAATTCTTACAAAGAACTTGGTCAGCAATTAAAGATAAGCTTAAAATCTGCTTTGTAAACATGTTACTTCTTTTTAATTGGAAACTTATTTTAATTCTATGTTTTACATTTATTATAATATGTGTGCTTTAAACATATGCATATAATTTAAAATCTGTTCTCTGCAGTGATTATTCAACCCTGCTTCAATCTGTCTGAAGAAAAACTACACTAAATAATTTTGCTCCAATACTCTTCATCATCTGAATGTTTGTATGAATAATTTTGCACCCAAATTTGAGCTTTTTTTCCTTTTTGGAATAATAATTTTTGGTTGTTGTTTTTTTTTTTTTTTTTTTTCCCTTTTTTGTTTTTTTTAACACCCCCCTTTTTTTTTTCTTTTTTTTTTATCTTTTTAATATGTTTTTTTGTTTTCCTTCCAAAAAAAAAAAAAAAAAAATATTCATCCACATGTTTTTTATAAAAATTTACCCAAATTTGAACTTTTTTTTTGCTTATTTTCTGCAGAACTATAATTGTTTGCTGATTGTAATCTGCTATTAATTTGTGACACCTTTGTCGTATTTTTTAAACCACCAAATAACCACCATCATTTAATCTGCTGTGATTATTCAATTCTGCTTCAATCTGTTTGAAGAAAAACTACACTAAATAATTTTGCTCCAATACTCTTCAACATCTGAATGTTTGTATGATAATTTTGCACCCAAAGCCTAAAAATTTGAACCTTCTTTTGCCTATTTTCTGCGGAAGTATAATTGTTTGCCCGCTGATTGTAATCTGATGTTAATTGGTGCCATTTTTGTCATATTTCTGCTGCAAACATCCAACTGCCTACTACAAATGAAATTGGTAAATATATATTTTTCTGTAATCTTCTTACTGCTTTTATAGATGCATTTAAATGATATGGCATAATTTCAAAGCAGCGTAATATTAATCTGATAAATTGAACCCGGGGGGGTATAATAAGCACTGCTTTGGAATCTATTTGAAAAGTACTTATTTATGATTTGCCATAATTTCAAAGCATATTTGTAAATGTTTTGAATGCTAAATATTGATGAAATTCTGTCTTTAGAATTTCCACCTATCCGCCATTATTGGACCTTTGTTGACATTTAGCAGTATAAGGGTTTCTGATTTTGTTATAATTGTAGTTTATAGCATTTTCAAGATTTCTTTTTTAATTTGCCTTTTACAAGATTTTGTTCATTGTATTTTGCTTTTGGCATTTCACTTTATCCATTTCATAAAAGAATTGTTCGTTCTGGAGGGGGGGGAGGTGACCCATCAATCATTTCTGCTATTTCATTTTTTTTTACATATATGTTTTCAGCGATTTTTTGCTTTAGAATCTATTTGAAAAGTACTTATTATTTATGATTTGCCATAATTTCAAAGCATATTTGTAAATGTTGAATGCTAAATATTGATGAAATTCTTTCTTTAGAATTCCCGCCTATCCACCATTATTGGACCTTTGTTGACATTTAGCAGTATAAGTGTTTCTGATTTTGTTGTAATTGTAGTTTATAGCATTTTCAAGATTTCTTTTTTCATTTGCCTTTTACAAGATTTTGTTCGTTGTATTTTCCTTTTGGAATTTCACTTTGTCCATTTCATAAAAGAATTGTTTGTTATGGGGGGGGGAGAGGTGACCCATCGATCATTTCTGCTATTTCTTTTTTTTTACATATATGTTTTCAACGATTTTCTATTTTTGGTTACATCAATGTCAGCAATTTTTTATTTTTGGTTACATCGATGTTTTCAACGTTTTTTCTCATGTTTTCAGCATTTTCTTTCTGTGGGGGGGGGTTCCAATGATCATTTCAGCTAATTTTTTTATTTTTGGTTACATTGATGTTTTCAGCATTTTTCCCATTGGGGGGGGGTGGCCATCAACCATTTTGAATTCTTTTTTGTATTTTTTATTTTTCTTTACATCAATGTTTTGAGCATTTTTTTTAAGTAGAACTTTATCACTTGCATACTTCTTGATGGTTGTTGATGGTACTGCAGCATCACCAAGCGGCTGTATTACACGGCGATGACAACAACCAAAATTTCTTTTTTCAAATTGCATAACAACAAATCTTGTGCTTTTACTTTTTTTTGCATTTTATTAAATGCTCTAATCAATATTTTTATATTATTTTGAACTAATTCAAGTTCAAAAGTAAGTTTAGCAAAAGACTGAAATAAGGAATCAATATTATTCTGTAAAACAGGCAGCATATCAAGTTTTCTATTCATCTGCTGAAGTAATTCAAGACTAGAATTGTTATCTAAAGAATTAGATAAGGAATCAGAACTAGATCCATATTTTAAAGGCAAATTTAAATTAGTTCCTGCTCTACAATTTTTACACCTCCATAATGCTTTATTTGTAGATGACATATTTTAAATGTCTTTTCACTTACTGTACTACATTTAAAATAACATTCCTATTACAACCCAGACAAGTTATAAAATTTCCACCAAAAGGAAAAGCTAAATGACAAGAATTACATTTATCCATAATAATAAAATCTAAAGTTTTAAAAACAGTCAAACAAAAAAAAATTAATTAAAATTCCAACAGAGATTAAAAAGTAAGATAATTAAGAATCTAAAGTAAAGATAAAAATAAAACCAAAAAGAATAAAATGAATCAAATTAAAAAATAAAAAATTCCAACAAAGATAAAAAACTAAGATAAAAAAAAATCAAAAAGAACAAAAAAACGGCTACTTAAAAATAAGGTAAAAGAAATCAATATATAAAAATTGAAATATAAAATAATTATAAAATAAAATACAATCAAAACAATATCAATAACATCTCCAAACTCTACTGAATAATACTATCACAAATAGGAAAAAAAACTTAGCCAAGTAAGAATTATAGAATCCAAAAATCAGAGACAAATTAGGGAGACAAATCAGAGATACTACTACTACTACTACTACTACTACTACTACTGCTACTACTGCTACTACTGCTACTACTGCTACTGCTACTACTACTACTACTACTACTACTACTACTACTACTAATAATAATAATAATAATAATAATAATAATAACAACAACAACAACAACAACAACAACAACAACAACAACAACAACAACAACAATAATAATAATAATAATAATAATAATAATAATAATAATAATAATAATAATAATAATAATAATAATAATAATAATAATAATAATAATAATAATAATAATAATAATAATAATAATAATAATAATAATAATAATAATAATAATAATAATAATAATAATAATAATAATAATAATAATAATAATAATAATAATAATAATAATAATAATTCAATTCAATTTATTCTATGAAATAAAACAAAGTACATCACAAATATTTAAAAACTCCAAACAAGAAAAATCTTGTGTGTGGAATTTACATGTAAAAATAAATTAAATAAAAATACAATCAAAAACTCAAAAGAACAGTTTAGGAAATAAATAAAATTAATTAAATAAATAAAATAAATGCCAAAATTAATACATACTACACAACCATTGACACAAATATTTTTTGAATGATATATAAGAAATATTATTCAGATCAATTGAACATTCATATACAAATTTATTAAACAACTTTGACCCAGAATAAACATATTGTCTTCTACTAGATTCCTTAAAAAATTTTGGTAAAGGTAATTGAAATTTATTAGAAAGACGAGTATTTAGAACATAAACTCTAGAATTCAGAAAAGGTTTAGCACAAAAAATATCAAAAATAACTCTATATTGATATAAGTGATTTACATCAAATAAACCAAATGCAATATAAATATCTCGAACAGAAGAGGAACGAGATCTACCAAAAATAATGCGCAAAGTATAATTTTGCAAAACACGCAAAGAAGATAAAATATGTGGAGAAGCATTACCCCAAATAATGATATTGTAAGATAAAATACTCTGATAACAGGCAATGTAAATAAAAATGAGAGCAGACCTAGGAAGAAATTTAACTAAATAATAAAACATATAGTTTAAATTACGTAACCGTTGACAAAGATAGGTAATGTGATTTGTCCAGGACAATCTGGAGTCAATATATATTCCCAAATAACAATAATTATCTACCAAAGGAATATTCTCACAAGTACATATACTATTATAATGCAAAATATACTTACAGCAAATTTTAATCTTAAGAGAAAAAAAGTACGCTTGTAAGAAAAAAGAATAGCTTTTGTTTTATCTAAATTGACCAACAATGAATTATATGCCAACCATTTACCAATTGAGTCCAAATCCTCATTCACTAATTTTTCAAGAAGATTATAAGAAACAGCATTGCAAGATAAAGCAATATCATCAGCAAAACCAAAAATCTTAGAATGTAACTTCAATGAAAATAAATCATTAATATAAATTAAAAACAATAGAGGACCAAGTACTGAACCTTGCGGAACTCCAGAATTAATCAAGACAACATCACTGATAGTACCATAAATATTAGTAAACTGTTTCCTATCATTTAAATAACTCTCCAACCAACTACCAATAGATCCACGAAAACCATACAAGTAGCAACGCTTAATCAAAATATTATGATTAACAGAATCAAATGCTTTAGATAAATCAAGATAAATAGCCAATGTTTTAAGTTCCTGATCCAATGAAGATGTTAAATACTGAACATGATGTTTTAAAGCATCTAATGTACTTCTGCCAGGAAGAAAACCATATTGATAGTCAGATAAAATTTTATTTTTAAACAGAAATGACAACATTTGATCCCTAACAATCATTTCCAATAATTTAGAAAAAACAGAAATAATAGCAATTGGCCTATAATTGACCATAAGAGTAGAATCACCCTTTTTATAAACAGGAGTAATAACATTAACTTTCAGACATTCTGGAAATGATCCAGACTGCAAAGATAAATTAAATAAATGAACTAAAATAGGCAAAAATGCAACCTTATTTTCTTTAAGCATCTTAGGTGTTATACCATCTAGTCCAAAAGAAGTGACATTTTTTAAACTATCAATTGCTACAGACAACTGAGATTCAGAAACATCAGAATATAAAAAAGAATTCAAACTTGAATAAGAAGACAAAATCTGCTCAGGCACATCACGCATCGATAAATTTACAAAATACTCATTAAACCGATCAGCTAAATATTTTTCATTATTCTGTAACTCAATTAAACTTTCATTATATTTAATACATTTAATACGATCAGGAGAAGATTTTTTAATCAAAGAATTTATTGTTCTCCATTTCAAAGAAACATTTTTATCATTAAGAAATTCTTGATAATATCTAAACTTCAACTTTCTAATATCAGACTTAATTTCAACATTAAGTTTTTTTAAAACATCTGATGAGCCATCCAAAGATTTTAATACATTTCTCTGATTAATTTTACATACCAGCGCATCTGTCACCCAAAGAGATCTTCTTCTATTCTTACTTGTCAATTTTAAATGAAACTTTGCTTTAGCAATTAAATCTAAACAAATAGCTTGGAACCCCAAAAATGCATCATTTACATTATCTATCATAAAAATCTCATCCCAATTCTGAACAGATAATAAATAATTCAATTTAGAAAAAGATAATTTCTCAACATATGCACAAACATTAATATTATCCATACAATTCAATATTTTTAATTCAGTAGCAAAATGATCTGTAAGAAATAATTTAGAAAGAGACGAATCAGAAAATAAACTGCGGCTTAATCTAACAAAAATATGATCTAAAAGAGATTGAGATATAGGAGTAATACGCGTAGGTGAAAAAAGCGTTTGACTAAATCCATAGCTATAAAGTAAATTTAAATAATCTATAGTAGACTTACAAGCATTATTTAACAAATCAATATTTAGATCACCCATTAAAACAGCAGATTCTGAACCCAAATCTAATAACAAAGAATCAAGTTCAGTAACAAAATCCAAAACTTTACTTGTACATGATCTATATATAGCCAAAATAGAAAGCACACATTTAGGGAGTTTCAAAGTTAATAAAATACATTCTGCAGTATTAAATGTTGGAATATTGAAAGAAAAGTCTAAACCGGTTTTTATAAAAACCATAACACCACCAGATCGTAAATGCATACGAGGAGAAAGTATACTCGTATAGCCATTCAAACTATATAAATTTTGTTCTTGTAAAGAAATCCAAGTTTCCGTTAAAATAATTATATCAAAATGAAATAAAGGAAAATTATTTAAATAAACTACAAGTTCATCAAAATGACATCTAATGCTACGTATATTTAAATGAAATAATTTAAGTGAAGCAAAATCTTTTTCCTGAGAAATCAAATCAGAATTTATCATAATAAATAAATTTCAGAATGACTCCAAATCACTTTCATTTCTAATTAAAACACGAGGAGAATTATAATCTTTTCTCACATACACTGATCCATTATGAATGAATGCAAAACCTTGACCAGAACGTAACTTCTGTTTCGCCAACCATAAAAGCCTTCTATTGAATGGAGTCAAACGCTGATTAATATAAA